>LS042034.1:0-10228 GCA_900241095.1 Acartia tonsa | reverse complement strand
CTATTATATTCTGAAAGAAAATACTCAGGATCAATGCTGGAAGGTACTTAGAATCACGTGCTCTTGTTCGTGGATAGTCCTCTTTAGGATAAATTTTCTAAATGAGAATTGAGTACTGAGTAGGTTTAAAAAAAGATTTTTGGCTTGCATTATATACAATTAAATTTTTTGACACTGAAAATATTTTTTTCAACTTTGTTCCATCGGTCTTTGAGATGCTATAATTTTTTTTCTCAGGTGAATCCTGGATCACTGTTGCCATTCATCCTGGCAAACTTGAGGTCTGTTCTTTCCAACAAGGAGCTACTCAACAAGGACGTCAATGATTTCCAGGGGCGTAACAAATTGTATCAAGAATTATAATAGTTGTTTATTTATTAAAGCCACACTAGATATAATCTTCAATAGTCTTTTGACTCGGTTAGGTAATACATCCTTGCTGTTTAAAAATATTATCTCATTTGGTACAATGATATTATATACATACACATAAAGAAATTATATTACAATGAACTGACTTTAAAAATCATTTTTGTCCTTGTACATTTCAGTCATTAAATAATATATTATTTATTTACCTATCCATGTAAACATGTATTCCTGGCATCTATTAATACCAATGGACAACAAATGATCCAATGTGATCCAAGGGTTGTAGATTTATTTCACTTCCTCCATGAAATAAAAATGCAATTTTGTGCTGATTGCCACAGACCTACTTGACACCAGAAGGCGAGCTGTATGATACCTCCGTGATTGAGAGCAACAATGTGGATAATACCAACGTCAAGAGAGAGAGCAAGGCGTATTCTTATAAAGAACAGATGGAGGAATTGGCTCTAAGGTTAGTTTTTTTTATTTACTATTAGTGGTCACTTTGAAGTTTAGTTTAGTTTAGTTTGGAGAGGGGGGGGGTGAATTTTTTGTAGGCATAAACCTTTTTTGCAATGAGAAGCTTCACTGTAAAGGTGAACCATATCGGTCCAGTGCAGTGGTAGACAAGATTATTCGGAACACACACACAGGCATAAATCCTGTTTTTTTCTTATATAAGGATAAACTATTCAAATATGTAATTTGTGTAAAAAATATGGCGTTATCCTCTTAGAAATTTTTTTAAAAATTTTTTTCAATTTTGTACCCCCCCGACTACCTACGAACAACTATTTTAGGTTAGGTTAGGTTTTAGGCTAAGGAGCCGAGCGCTGCGGCTAGGCAGGCAAGGGGACCGACCGCTGCGGGGAGGGGCGGGGATACTGAAATTTTAAAAATTGAAAAAAAAAATTCTAAGAGGATAATACCATAATTTTCCATGCCGTTGACAAAATAAAGGCGCCGATATGACATATTATTAAACATTTAATATCTATTTCGGGCCATTGGGAAACTGTTTTCTGGAAATTAGCAAAAGTAATTCATAATATTTTCATTCAATTCTCCTGGAAGGGAAGAGGACATTGGATAGTAACTTATTATGGTACCCAAAGTTTTATTAACACGCTTTTTCATTCACTGGCTTAAGACTTTGGAAACTTTTATAAATTCTTGATAGTTTGTTTAGTCTAGCAGAGTCTATTTTTTCAACCAAAAACTTTTATCTAGGACACTACCCCTGCATGGAGCAATGAAACTCTTGCCGCTAACCTAACATGAATTTCACAAATCAAAGATGGAAATTCAATAGTTAAAACCCTTCTGGGCTTAAATATAACTAAAATAATTGCCCCCCAAATAATACAAAGGATCTGTCTATTTAATCGATATGCCTATTGAGTAGCTGCGCTACTGACATAATTTACTAACCTACGAATGTTGGAAAGTTGTTTGACATCCTCCTTTATTTCCGCGAGATGCTTTAGTTGTGTGGTCATTTCTGCACTGGCCTGCACTTGGCTACTTTTTAGATCACTTATGATTGTGGTTAAATCCTAAATAAGTTTTAATAATTGATATAATATAAGTGGATATATTTACAGGGTAAAATATGTCATCTATTTAGGTTGCTTACATTGATCACTTAAATTGGTCAGTTCGTTAAATGAGTAGCAGGGTAGGTGATGGATTAAAGGGGGTGGATGGGAGGTATTGTTATTTTAGCCAGCTTTATCAGAGTACATGGAAATTTGGTGTAACATCCAAGTAATAATACATCGATTTTTTTTATTGGAGTTTATAACCTTTAGAAATAGAAATATAACTATCCTTAAAAAAGAAATAAAAAGCAGTTAAAACGACAGAAATATATTTAGATTAATCAGATTATACAGCGTATGAACAATCCGGTCAAATATTGGTATAGAAGGGTAGTTCTTTATTATTTCATTTTCATAAAAAAGACTGTCATAAAATAGTAGAATATCATCAAATTTTGAGGCTTTCGGAAAATTATATCTTTTTTTTTGTGGGAATGAATCCTATATAAATAAATATAAAACAAACAAAAAAGTTCGTCTGCTAGGATTTCATTTTTAAGCTTGACTGATTATTGTGCATGACAGCCTATCTAGGATTATAAATCTATTAAAAATACCTTTACATCAGTTGAGGATGACTTGATAATATCAAGAATTTCTCTGGTATAATCAACCAACTCGGTCTCTCTTCCAGATATCTGGCGAACTAAGTTTTCCTAAAAAGCAAATCTCTCTTAGAAATATATTTCAAAAAGGATAGAAACTATGATGCACTTGCACATTATTAGGCGTTTTTCAGTCCTTGGATACTAGAGTTATATTGTTTTAAACCTATAGAATTCATTGTTTACTAAAAGTATTTAAGTTTTTAATGCAATGTAATTATAATTTTTAAATGTTCATGTTACATGTATATGTTATTTTGTCCCAATAAATATTAGAATTTGAAAGAAAAAAATGTATATCATGGATCACTTCTAATACATAAAGTCTAATCAATTTTTTGTACTTATATTTGTATTCTTAAAGTCATAAATTAAGGACGATAGCCAATAAGACATCTAAATTCAAAATTCAAATCAACCAATAAAGATTTAATACCTAGAATTTCCATGGTCAAAGCATATACAGACGAAAAAGATAGCCACAGCATAATAGACACTCCAATATTCACCTTCCCTGGACCAAGCTACTAAATTACCTGGGTATGATTCAACTGGCGAATTTGGGCATCCAGTCTCTCAGGGCTCGGCTTAGCCTCCCGCTCTTCGAACAGAGACCGGTTGGCGGGCGTGTTGAGTCCACTGCCGCCGCCGACCGCCATTGTTGACAGCTCATGGCGGCGAAGCAGCATATTGGCCGCTAAAGTGTGGCGGGGAGTGCTGGATAGATGATCACCAAATCTGGAATAATTCATTTTGTTAAATAAAATCTTGGAGTTATAATAATCATTACTGTGCTACGTATAGATTAGGAGCTACGTGGTAAAATGTTACAACTGACTTAAACTTTTAAATCTTTTTTACATTTTACAACGTAGCTCCTAAACAAAAAAATAATGCATGAGTTTATGACGATTTAACGGAATGCATATCCCAATCATGAAGAAAATGAGATATTGATTATTAATTTCTGTTAATAGTAAGTGGGTTAAATTAAGCAATACTTACACAGTATATTCACATGACACAATAGAAATGGCGCCCCCCCCCCCCTAACATACATGAATCCTTTTAAGTTTAAATAAAACAATATATGTTAATGTCTATTCTTTCCATCATCAATCAAACTACCTGTTATTAACGGTAACACCGCCATTGCCGTTGTTAGACCCAACTTCGGCTCCTTCGCTCTCATGAATCAAGTTCTCCAGTTCCTCGACCATATCCCCGATGTTGGCATTCAATGCGTGCCCAGATGGCTCGTTCTTCAGCCGGTCCAGGGTCAGGTACAAACACTCCCTAAATAAACAGAGGGATCTTTAGGGATAAGACAATGTGATGTGCGATCCCAATACTAATAGACAAAATTTTCCCTTCTGTAGATATAAAACTATTGGTTAATACATTAGGACAGTGACACTCAACTTATTGAACCAATCCATCAAAATGTAATAAAATTACAAAAAGTTTTTCAGTTAATGAATAAGAAAACGTGTTTATAAACTTTTGGGGACTAGTCTAATTAATACTTTCAAAAAACTGATGCAAATAAATATACGGAAATATTGGATGCAATTCACACTTTAACTCGAAAGTTTGTTGGCTTCAAATCTTTGAGACTTTAATAAATCTTGAGAGTTATAACCTATTATCCACTTATTGTCCAAACTTTTCAACCATTTACAAATTACAAATTTTAATTACACGCCCTCTTTTCCCTTAAGAATAGATCTGAGAAAAATTAAGATTTTATTTTCATTAAATTGGTGAAATTTTGATTTTGTTAAAAATTTAAAATGACCAACCTTGCTTCAGTGAGGTAATTGAGGTAGGCTCCAGAAACCTGGACGCTGCCCGCATTGGCCGCCTTCTCTTCGTCCGCCAACTTGCGGTAGATTTCTGCGGAATAGAAGGACGCATATGCGGTCCTCACCTCTTTGAACTTGCTCAATGCCTCTTCCATCAAACCTGAAATTTATCATGACATGTTGTTTGTAGCTTTAGATCTTTGATTAATACTGGATTAATTGGGTTCTTAATTAAATAAAAGCTTCATATATGTCCTGGAATGTTTTCAATCTATTTTATTTTCAGATATAAACCTTCGAATGGTTGTAGGCCTTTTGCCTTAACTCAAGACTCTAAAAAGTGCTAGGGGGGCAGCCGCTAATCTATAATACTAAGTAGAACTGTGTCAACGAAAAAAGTTAGTTTTTAATAGTCTTTTAAAGCATTTTTTAAATGTTATGTTCACATTTCTAGATTAGTGAAAAATATTAAGATATCCCCCCCCCCAATATTAATAAAAAAATGAAATATATAAATTACCTTGATGCATATTTTCAGTGCCCAGGTAGAATGTGGCCGTTTCGCGCATTTTCGCCAGCTCAGCGCCGCTTGGATCAGGACCGCCGGCTGTGAACAGTTGGTACATTGGCACACGAGGCGACACGCCGATGTTAAGCTTCTCAATTGCTGACAAGGCAGCCTGAAAAACCAGTTTCAATAAATTACTTAAATTAACATTCTAAGGGATAAGACAATAGACGATAAAAATTGAAGTACAACCCCAATTATGATAAACCCCTTCTCAAATCAACGGTAGAAATGCTACTTTGTTTCTCATTAACTGAATATTTGGAAACATAATCTTCCATAAATCCATGTAACCAGTAATGTAAAATTACCTTAAAATACAGGGCAGCCCTAGCCTCAAGGACGGCGACCATCTTGTGGGCATGTTCGTCGGCATCCGCAGTGGCAGAAGCCTCGAGGGCATGGCACTCGTAGGTCTTGCCTAGTTTCAGCAGCAGCTGCGCGTCTAGACCATGCAGACCTTTGCATCTAAAAGAAAACAAAATCAATAATTCTATATTTTATGGTTAACAGAAGATTCAGATGGCAATATTTATCCTTTTATAAAAATAACATGATGATGTCTATCTGTTGGTATGTTTGTATAAATCAATAAAGATTACATAGGTGGTATGGTAACCGGGACTGAGGAATGTGATTCAGACAAACAACTCCAAGTGAAAACTTACTCACAACCCCCCTCCCTTATTTCCTCCCCCCCTCTTACCCACTTCCCTTCTGCTGAATAAAATAATTGCGCCAAAAAATATTTAATTTTCGGTAATTTCAAATGGAATTGATTGGCTGATTGGCAGCCCCTGTATAATAGCAATTAACACATAAAAAATAGTTTCCGCTGACCTTATGGCATCAAGACCAAACTGCAGGGTTCTCTTGTCCTGCGGGTTCAGTGTTCCAGTGCCTGCCTGTGCGGCCAGTTTCCACCATTCCTCCTGGTTGCTGATGGTCAGACGGCTGCCTATGTACGGCGGCAGCACGTAATCCTCGTTGCGGTCTTTCTCCAGATATCCTAAAGATTTATTCTCTCAAATATTATTATAGTCTAGGAAATTTAGACTTATCAGTTCAAGGAAATCAAATTCCAAAGGCAGAAAAGAAGTTTTTTAAAAATCTGAAGTCTAAAATGGCCGGAAACCATGATGAAAAGCTTGATTGTTACAGTGGTTTACGAGACAATGAAAACTTACTACTAAAAGAATAAAGAAAGTTAGTTTGTCTTTGCCGATAGATATGCATAAAACTTTGAAGTTGTTGCTGTAAACCATGGACTTGGACATAAGTAGGGCAACAAAATTAGTGTTTCTTTCAAATAAATAATACCTAATAAACTGTAATGAAAGACAAAAACTGCAAAGATACGAGAAGCTGCTTAGATACAGTGAGAAAGGTTATTTAAGCGACGTGCGGACAGACTTGAATCAAAGAAAATCTTACCAGCACCGTAGACAACAGCATAGATGAAACAGTTGGCATCCAGGTTGGATACTGACTGATATGGAGGGCTGGGCAGTTCTGGCAGGCCAGATAATTCAGGTAGAGGGAAGTTCAGGTCCAATACTTTGCCTACAAAATAGAGATTTAATTTTTAGTCAGCTCAAGTTTATTTAAACTAGGGGATGATGCACTTTAGCATCTATGGGATCTAAAGGGGACTATGCTCGAACAAGAGCAAATGAATCTGAGCACCTTCCAGCAGCGAACCTGAGTAATTTTTTTTGTGAATATAATAGGTTTATGTTTAAAATAGTTATATTTGAACTAATAAAATTAAGTTACACCATAGTTTTATATGAAAACAACTTTGAAATCTGTTGCAATATAATCAAATGTTTTGTTTAGTTCAAAGAACAAAATAAAATAACACGGTAAAAAATCATCAAATGTTGTTAATTAAACTGTCTACAATATTACAAGTTACAACATCTTTTTCTAAATATACATTTTTCATCGATACAATATACTTTTGTTGAAACAACAGTTTGAACTCAACAAAACATTCGATGACATTTCATCAAAAGATGCTTATCATTTTAAAGTTTTTTTTAACAACCTAACTACTTGTTTATTTGTAGGAATTTCCACTAGAAAAAGGTTTTAAAATGCAATGGACAAGAAATTGATCTTTCTACAATATTGATGTGTAAAATTAATTATGCCTCTGGTAGTTTGAACTGAAACAAACCTGTTTGATAATATCTAAGGAGAATCCAAACGAGAGAATTTAAATCGCTAGCCGCTCCCTCAACCGCTGCTTTGTCCAATAGCACAAGATCTCCACAACCGCCACCGGCGGCCAAACTAAACTCTGGCATCTTCACGGTTCCCATATCAATGGGATAGCCGCTGGCGGCTAGAAAACCACTTTCGTCCGAACGAGAACGTTCAGTTGCAGAGACAAAAACAAGCGAGGCTAGCTTGGAATTAATGCCCTTAGCGGTTATACTAGCTGCTAGCCGCTCTTTGTAGGTATCCAGACCGCCAAACTTTTCTGCCAGCGAGATCAGACAGTGGCCGCTGATTGACCGACGGATGGCGGCCGCAGCGGGAAGGTGGGACCATTTAGCGGTGTTGTCGCCGAGTCCTGCGGTTTCTATGGCGTAGGCGGCCAACAAGGCGGCTCCCAGGGTTCTGTGATGTTCTTTCATACTTCCAGGGGAAATATCCTTAAAAAGCAAAGTAAAAATAGTACATAAAGTTTTATGATGTTGTTATTAACAAAAAATAAAACATAGTATACTTTTTCATAAATAAGATTATAAAATCATAACATATGCAAGCAAAGTTTATTAACAATTAATAAAATGAGTTTAGTGTCCATATCAGCGATAAGATAGGAAAAGTTAAAATGTACCTTAGCCAGCTTTTTGTAGACAAGTCTGGCAATGTGATAGTAGAGTTGGGCCTGGAAATGGGCGGCCACAGGTTTCTCTGGAGGTACAGGTGAGCTGGAGGCCTCCTGAAGGATCACATCCATCTTTCCAAGCAGCTCAGCAAGTCTAAAACAAAGGTTGCATTGGGAATCCTACTCTATAAGGTACTAAATCGTATTTAGGCGGGTGTGACACTTTTTGAAACCAAAACTAAAACTAAAAGTCAAAGGAACTCAACTAAAAAAAAGAGTTACCACACTGAAATTGAAATTCTTAAATAATTAAGACAGACGACAGACTTACAAACCAATGCATGCATAGAAATTGTAAAGTAGCTGTTACAATAAAAAAAAAGTAGCAACGTACCTGCTGTACTGAGCATCTTCAATGATTTCTAAACTGATTGCAGAATCCAAAGCGGACAAAAATAAACCATAAAAATCTTTACCAACATTGCTTTTATAGGCAACCTAAAAAATATATTTTTTTATCATTCCATTATAAGAAAAATAATATACCTATTATTTCTTTAATTGTATTTTAGAAAGTTGTCCGCGAACAGGAAAATAAGAAATTAAATGATAAAATTCCTGTTCTGTTGGCCTCCAGGGCCGTTGGATCGGGCCAACAAAATGAATTAATTGTATTATTTATCATTGACAAGTGTCTACAAAAGGATTGTACCCTTCCACCCTCATTCCCTTTGTAAGTAAAAAAAAATTGTGCCTGTTTTAATAAGAAAAAAGTTTAATTTCTTTAATTTGGGAAATAAAATATTAAATAATGTTTAGGTATGTGATGTAGTTTGAAGAAATGCTTCAAAATAAAATTAATTCCTTATTCAAAAAATCTATAAGACTACTTTTCTCTACTCAAAAAGCCTAGAAATGATTCTCTTTCCGCATTAAAATAAAAAACATCTAGAAGCAAGGCTGCTCTATGTATCAGATTTTGTTGATAACAATAAACAACACCGTACGTCTTTCTTTATTAAAACTAAACTTATAATTTGAATTTAAGATACTTAATTTGAACATTTAGTCTCAATTATGATGATTAAGGGAAAAGTAGGTTGCAGGTAAAATCTGTAAAGGTGTGTGTTTAAGGCTTAAAAACAGTAGCAGAACGATAATATTCACTAAATATGTGTATTCCTTATTGAAAAGAACTATAGACAAAATTCTTTTTTATAGAGTTAACGATACCCGAAAATTGTTAATAAAACCTGAAAAATTCACCGAACGCCTTGATGATGTCAAGCTGACAAAAATTAATTTTTAACATATAATACATAGATTTACCATGGACAATCAAATAATATTAAAAATTTTCTTTTTGTCCATAGTTCTTTTCAATAAGGAATACACATATTTAGTGAATATTATAATTCTACTACTGTTTTTAAGCCTTAAAACACACACCTTCACGGATTTTACCCGCAACCTACTTTTCAATTTATGTATGTAATTTTAGGAATTAAACTGTTTAAATGACCAATAAAGATTGAATGTATCAACAAATCTTGTGATTTATTATCATTTTTTAATGCAAAGCTTCTCTATAAGTAGTTACCAAAACAGTGACTAACCTGATAATTCTCTAAAACTTCAATAATGGTAGTATACCAATTCAAACTATTAGGCCAGGAACGAGTATTTTCACATTTAAGCACATATTCATAACCATCCTTTATCCTGAATTAAATTATAATAATAGCTAGGATTCATATAGAATTGAACAGTATAATCTATCCTTTTAATTTTTTTATTGACTTCTCTACTTATTGCCCCTTCTGTAGATTGAAATTATAAACAATCTAATAATACCTTCCAACACGCTGATAGTATCTGATGAGTCTAATCCTCAAGTTGACATCCGTCTGCCTTCCATTGATCTCATTGATGAGCATGGTCTCAAACTCTTTGCTGGTCTCACCATCAGTCTTGCTCACCAGGGCCTCTCTCAACCTGATTTAAATAGCAGGGATAAGACAATGGACGATAATTAATGTTATTAACGTTTTCTTGGTAATTCAAGATAACCAAATGTTAAGACGCGCCATAATTGTCACCTGTAACCTACATTTTGTAGCTTTATACAGGGTGGGGCAAATAAGACCGGACAAACTTTAAACGGCCATAGCGCCAAAACTACTTGACCAATCAGGACGTTTGACCACACTATAAAAAGCTTAGGTAATGACCTTTTAGCAAAAAAAATCTTTGGACGTAGATGGACGTGTACAACGAGCTAGCCGCGTATATGTTCAACAAGGCAGATTCCAAATGCGCCGGTGGTTTAATCTGGATTCTCGACTAGGGCCCACTAATTATGACCTCAGCCCATCTGTAGGTGAGGTAGAGTTATGCAAATTGCTGGGGATACTGTTAGATACATAAGTAAGACA
>LS042029.1:15231-26878 GCA_900241095.1 Acartia tonsa | reverse complement strand
GGTCCAACCCAAATGTAAACCATCCTACTACTGGCACCCCCACTGGAGTTGCTGAACTTTCCAACAATGCTGCCCTTTTAACACTGAGAAGATACACTCTTGCTAGCATTGCAGATGAAACAACTGGGGGTTGTTATGCTTCTTCTACTACCTCAGCACCTGGCACCAATGCACCAACAGCCACTAATGCACCTCCGGCCACCAATGCACCAACAGCCACCAATGCACCAACACCCACCAATGCACCAACACCCACCAATGCACCAACAGCCACCAATGCACCTACGGCCACCAATGCACCCCCAGCCACTACTGCACCTCCAATGACAACTGTTGGACCACCACCTTCTGGAACACCTTCAGTTGGACCTATTATATGCCGCAAAATGATAAGAGGTGTAAAAGCAAAAAAGACCAAAGCAAGTTCTGCTGAAGACTGTCAGGAAAAATGTCAAAAAGCATGGGATAAAGGCTGCATTGCTTTCAACTTCTTAAAACCAAAGTCCAGGTGCGACCTTCTCTTACTGCAACTGAAGAATGATAAGAAATACTGCTCTGGAAGACCTTGGGCTTAATTTTGTTGTTCTTTAAAGCAGATGTTAACCATTTTATCAATTTAGACATATGATAGAAATATATTTGAACATATTTTGGCAAAATATTTGTTGATTAATTAATTTATTGTACTTTAATAATCCTTATAATAAAGTAACAGGATCTAATACTGTTTGTCTGCATTTAAGGATCTTGCTAACTGCTGAATAGATATGGTTCTCCTTTACAATAAAGCTTGGCATAGGTCCTAGGAATGTTTATAACGATTTTGGGGGAGGGTACCACAATCCTCCCATGAGAAATTACAAATATTTTAAAGTGCAGCTAGATACCATCACTGTATGACTTACTGGGCTTCTCTTCATACAAGGTTGCCAAAAACTAAAATTGAAAGTGGGTGTCGACCTTTTCCTCCACTTCTCCCCCTCCACCTTAAGGTCTCTTAGAGGCCTCTAGGGGAGTTTCTAAGATCAGTTAGATATAGAAATATGTCATTGCATCATACTAAAAACAAATCTTTTGTATGAAAATTTAAAAATTGTTCATATTTTTATCATGTTAGCTAACGCCCCTTGCCGTTTAGGGCCAATAAGAGAGGAATCAATTATTTCACTGTTGCTATCCGTGGACAACTGTATGCAATTATTACACAAAAATATATATTTTACCTTTTATTTCCATTAGTCTCTCTCACCTCCATGTCATTTCCCTCAGCAGTACTAGCAACTCCATTAAAGGAACCAATCACGGATGCATCCACCTTCTGAAATATAAGATAATATTATTTGACTTGAGTTTTAATGCAACTCTATTATTTCTATGAACCCAGTTAAGCCATTTCAAAGATCTTTTTATTAAATAGTTCAAAGACTACAAATTCAAAATATCTTACTTTGTATGGTGATTCTGATTGGGTGTCGGATCTTTTGTAAATTGACTCTGATTGGCTATCGGATCTCTTGTTGTATATAGATTCTGATTGGTCAGATCTTCTGTAGATGGACTCTGATTGGCTGTCGGACCTTTTATATAATGATTCTGATTGGCTGCCTGTTTTTCTGTAAGCATCTTCAGCTGATGCAGATCGTCTGTAAATGTCAGCTCTGATAGAAAAACCAAATTTTATTCATTGATTTACAAATTGATTTATTTTCTTAAGAAGACAAGCTAAGAAAAAACAGAATGTAAACTCTGAAAATTTGACCTATGCCTTTTTTGTATGCTTAGATCTAGATCAGATATGTCAATAAAATGGTCAAAAGTAAAATATAAATATGTTTATTTTTACTTGAAATGGCGGTAAATCTATGCTAGGTCCAGGTTTTCGCTGGAATTGAAAAACAATGAAAAACTGGTTTGTTCCTGCTAGAATAGAAGACGTCTTGTGAGTGGGTGGATGGAAGGATACGCCCACCTCCCCTAGTCTCCTCTCTGCCCTGTCTCTCCCTCTCAATTTCCATTTCTCTGCACACACACAAAATGGCGCTGAAGTTCATTTGTTGTTATTTTGTTGACTGTTGTTAACCTATCTATACTTTCAACATTTATCCATTACAGTGTCCCAGATTAAAAATATTTTGTTAAAATTTTGTTCCCTTGCCCTTATTCTTAAGATAAAATCGTACTTCTGAAAGGTCCTTTGCCTTGTTCCAAATTTCAATAAAATATCCAAAAGCGCCACTTTGCCTGTGTTGTTGTCTCGCCCTGTCCTCTAGGAGCAAGCTACGGCCCTGTTTTCCTTCTTCAACCAGGATCCTGCGACCCCCCTCCTCAACTATGGAAAACCGTTTGTCATTGTCCTAAATTAAAAAAAAATATTGCTATCCTGTAAATATCAAATTAAGTTCCACATATAAGGAAATCTTCATATAGGTCCCTGGATGATTTTAGTCTGTTTTATTTTCAGAATTTTTAATCTCTGATAATTTTAGGCTATTTTTTTGTTTTCACCTACCCCTTAAAATAATAAGATCCTAGAACATAGGGGGAAGCCTCTGATATAATTATATTTAGTGAAGACTGAAAAGAGATATTAAAGGGGAAAAAATAATCGAAATTTCAACAGGTAATTACGTTCATAAATCAATAGACCAAAAGTAAAAAATGAGTCGATACCAAAAAAATTAATCACATGAATTTTACTCTTGTGCAGTTGTATTTAATTGTTTGTCTGTCCTGATTCCTCTATGTGCAGGATTTAGGCTATTTTTTTGGTAAAAAGAAGTTCAATCAATATTTCTTGAGTATAATATTAAGACAGACTGACAATGTGGTTTATGAATTAGATATTCATTGGTCAGATAAATCTTTACAATACTTTATTCTAGTTGATAAATACTTATGCATAATGTGTTTTATACAGAACATGTATTATAGAACAGAGGTGGATTTTAAAAAAAAATTGCCCCACTATTTGCTTAGTGGGCAAAATTGTTTATGTGAAATATCCACCCAAATCCCATTAAAAATCTACAAAAATTAATCAAAATCATAGAAGGTTTATGAACATAAGATTTTATTTAATTTTTGTAGATTTTTTATGTGATTTTAGAGGATTTTTCACGAAAACAATTTTGCCTCACTAAGCGATTAGTGGGGCAATTTTTTTTAAGAATCCACCTGTGTTCTTAATCATTGCCATTTCATATGTATACATTTGGTCAAAATTAAGAACAAGTTTACTTAATAAGCACATTTGACTAAACAGTAACACATACCTTTACGAAAAATAGGCCTCCTTTAATCATTATAAAAGTTAGTTGTTATATTTATTTGCATCCAAAACAAATGATAACAAACAATTAAATTTTATTCTAATTAATTGAAACAATTGCAAATATTAATTGTTTGAAATATTGAAGGTATTTTTATTGAATTCATATAAAAAAATAATATTTATAAATTATTGTTATATTAATTGCGAAGCTTTTCTATAAGTTAAGTCGGTCCGTATGTTCGTTCGTAACGGTTAGCTCTTATCTTTAATCAAGACAGGTTAGAATTGTCCTATAGATTTTAAACTTTGTATGGTGATTCCTATAAAAATTAGGTACAATATAGGAAGCGTAGAAACACTTTATTCGTTACCAGAAAGTCCGTTTGTCCATTCAAAACATTTTTAAATATTTTTCAATTTAATACAATTATCTCTTTGCGATCAATGATTCCTCGGACAAATGTAATGTCTTTTTACTGTTTCCCGTATTTACGCAATTTTGCAACAAATTTATGTAGAATTTTGCATAGGTTTACAAATTAATATTCTGCTTATCTACCAGAGTTATTAATCGTTTGTCCTTCCTTCTAACTATAAAGTTTAGCTTTTACGGATGTTGTCATCCTTGTTTTTCTACATATGTTGCAAATTTACCTAATTTAGGTTTGGCTGACCATCCACATATGGTTCCCCAAGAATGGTAAGCTTGCCTCTGAGGAACAGATGTTCTCAACCCCGAACTATAATGCCCTGCTTATGGAACAATCTCTGATGTTGAATAGAAGGGCGGATGATGGTAAAGATTCCAGAAGGTAGGCTCTATTTGCTTGTGTAAAGGGGAAAAAAAAATACATTGTAATCTAAGCAATTAAACTTCAAACGTATTTTCCGTAAAGTTGAGTGTTAGAGTTTAGTCAAATGCGCTTACTAAGTCAATTTGTTCATAAATTTTTATAAATAAAATTTCCATAAACAGAACAGTTTGACTTAATAAGCGCATTTGACTGAATGCTAACACACAACTTTACGGAAAAGACACGAAAAAAATGATCCAATCGCTTTGCTTTTTAAATATTTTAATACTTGACTGAAGTTCTTATTGATTTGAATCTGTTTTAAAAGTGTTGAAGAGGTGGGGGGGGTTGTAACCTTACAGTTTTCTATAACTTTGATAGTATATAAACTTAGAAACTTTATAAAAAAAAATAGAGAGAGAACTATAAGTAGAATATTAGTATATATTCATATTATATTTTATTTCAAGATAAACTTTTACAATTTTAAGGTTTGATTTCAAGAAGAAGCACTTTAGTACCAATAGAACTGAGGCTGATGTCACCCCACAGGATCCCAGGAACATTTATTTAAACTTAGTTCTAGCAAGCAGATTCTGAAACAATTAGGTATGACTTAGAAAACATAAGAACTCTATAATCATTACCAGATTCAACTGATTTTTGGAATAATTATAACTAGTATTCATCCCCAATATTTTGAATTTTTACCCCCCCCCCTTCCCCACCTCCCCCTGTTGAAAAAGCTTGGACGCCCTTGGCTGTCATCCTTGTTTTTTTTATATAATATTAAGCTGATTTTGATCCCTAAAAACTAAAACTTAATAAATAATTGTTGAAATCAGAAAAAAGAAGAAAAAGAAGATTTCTCTGGTCTCAGATCAGAATCATGATTTTGAGGTAAAAAAGATGAAATGGGGGGTTTTAGTTTCTTTCATACAGATATTCCACTATAGGATTACTAACATTATTTTACCCCGAGACCGTGGCTCGTTTTCGGGGAGGTGATAGGTTCAAATCTCATAACACTGCGTCATAACTAAAGACTTAAATAAGGTTCCTAATGCTGCTCTTAAAGGTGTGCGACAAAAATAGGGAATGCCTTGGCCCAAAACTGGCGCAACTCATTACCATGCGAAGTTGGGACTTTTCAGACAAAGATCGTGCAATCAAAGAGTTGGTTGCCTGATGGGTGTTACTTAACCTAATATCCCGGGTGTTATCCTATTTTTTTGTACCTGACATAAGACAATATTTATTTTTTATAATGATAATAATATTTAAATATGAATAAATTCAAATTAAGATTAAGATAAATCTAAATCATTTTAAAGAATTAATCAACATTACAAAAAAATTAATGTTATAAAATCAATTTATTTAATAGAAAGATTTGTGTAAGTATTGCAGGGATATAAAGGGACAAGACAATAGCCAATAAACTGATGTACATCCCCAATGATGATAAACAAAATTATCCCTTTTGTAGAGTACAATTAGTTGTTGAAACATTTGTACACTCATTTCAAAGAAACAACCAATCAAAATTCAACAAAAGTACCCAAAGTTGTTAAGCCAACGAATAAGAAAACGTTACTATAGAACTTTGGGGACTAGTGTAATAAACAGCTCAATGTCCCTTTCCTTCCTGAATTTTTAATGTTATAGGGTTAATAAGAAAAATCCTTATAATAAAGTAACAGGATGTTTGTCTGTTTGTGTATCTGTGTGTCTGTACCAAAGGATCTCGCTAACCGCTGAACCGATCGGGTTCTCCTTAACAGGGTAGCTTCTCATAGGTCCCGGGAAGGTTTATAACTATTTTCATTGGGGGTGGGACACCCCCAAACTCCCCCAAAAATGAAAAATACCCCCCTCAAAAAAAAAAAAATTCCTCCCCCAATAAATTTTTTTTTCTTTTTCTTTTAAGATCTAAAATAAGAAATTGGGTTATCCCTCTAGGGGCGTAGCCGCTACTAAAGAATATAGGTTTACTTTTAAAGATAGAGCAAGCTTGTCAGAAATAGCATAATAGTTACTAGTCAGATAATGATCTGGAAATATAAAAGTATGCTGTACATATTTTGGTGCAATATTCTTTGACAATTAAAAATTATCCATGATCTACCCTATACAATTCCTGCAGAAAACGCTGATTAAATTTCAAGTTAATGAATAAAATAATAATCTAATAATTGTTTTCAAACTTCTTTATTTATTTCTATTGAAAACTTGTTTTGATCCCTTGCTTTTGTTTATTCTTTAAAAAGGAGAATATTAAAAAAATTTCTTTCAAAAACTTTGTTATGAGTTTTTTAATTGTGTAAACTTTTAAGCAGAACAAACTTAGCTTACACATAATTTGTGTATCCGGTTTTATCTTTCATTTATATTGTGTTTTAAATGTAAAGATTAAATAAAAAAATTATAGGTAATATTGTGATTTATGACAGCAATATAAACATATTGTTTTATCTTAAGCTCACACATTCTTAAAACATATAAACTTAATCTTTAACTTGTTACAACTTTTACTTTAAATAGTTATAGCAATTGTAAATGTCAAATAATACATCTTGATTAAAAAAAATTTATTCCAAAGGGAGATTTAGGTACTTCTATATATATACACTAGCGGCTTCTCCCCTAGCCTTTGTCAACTTACGGAATTGTTTACACAATAATATTGGGTATTAATATTGAATAAGTCACTAAATTCTATACTAATTGAGAAAAATAAAAAATCTTAAAATCTAAATACCTACACAAAACAAATTAGAGATTTTTTTTACATTATTAGTCAAATTTCAGTATTGCTTCGAAACCAATTATTATCCGCTGGATCATAATCGGTTCTGAGCCATACTGAAAAATCATGTATTGTTTCGTATTATGGACAATTTTCTACGAATAATTTAATGAAAAATCATAACTTCAGGGCTAACAAAGCTGGAATTATTTTTATAATTTTTCAATTTACTATCTACGGAAAGCTGTCTCTAATACAATAAACTATTAATGTATTATTATTTTGCATAAATCAGTACTATTTGTAGTAGCTTGAACCATGACATCTTACCCCTATTACCAATTGGGACTAGGTTACTAAAAAATTTGTAATAACATTAGAGTAAAAAAATAGAGGGTTTAAATAATTGGATGTCTCCACCCCGTGGACTCAGTGTCCACTTTCAATTGGGTCTTTGAATATCAGCCAAAAGCAACTCAAATATTAGCACAGCCAAGTCGTAACAAAAGAGCAGAAAACAATCTGCTAGCAAACAAAAAGATCCCCCCCCCAGAACTTGGACAAGATAGTTGTCTGAAGTTATATATATCTATACTTATTACATTAATTGTAATAACTGCAGGAGATTGAGTCAAGCCACGAGACTACTCGTATCTACGGCTGCGCCACTATGTGGCATGAATCTGAGGAAGAAATGGAGGAAATGTTGAAATCAATTTTCAGGTTTCTTTTTTAAAAAAATTAATAACACAAATTCTTTAGAGGCAGGGAAAATTAAATATTTTGTTGGCGTAGAGTTGGCGTAAAACTTGTTTTTTGGTGCAGCTGAAAGGAAGTGGATAAGAAGGGTAGAAATAAGGGAAGAGGGTTGTGGGGAATTTTTCACTTAGAGTTGTTTGTCTGAGTCACATTCCCTAGTCCCTGCCATAGAGGAAAAGTTGATTTTTTTTTCTTAGGGTGGCAATACCCCCCTCCCCCCCCCCAAAATAGTTATAAACCTTCCCAGGACTCATGAGAAGCTACCCTGTAAAGGAGAACCATACCGATTCAGTGGTTAGCGAGATCCTTTGCTACACACAAAAAAGCTTAGTGCTTTTTAAAAAAGGATATGTCCTAATTGATCCTGTCCGCCTGTCGTGGTGCAAAAAAGTGTAAATTTCATGAAAATGTATCATTAATTTTATTCATATCCTGATGCAATTTTCAATAAATAAGTAAAAATAGATTTTAAACTAAATTGAATCATGGTATAATCAAAGTGAAAACATTTAGCATTTTATAAGTAAATTTTAAAATTAAAATTCAAAATTCATTAAAATTGGATAAAAAAAACATTTTACAAACATATTTTGTAAAGCTCTCTTATCTTTTAATTATGCCTATAAAACAATAAAACTTACCTTAAACTGTGAACTTCTTCTAAATTGAAAAAAATTATATTACATTAATTAAGACCAGCATCTAAAGGCTTTGTATTTAAAGAGGAGAAAAATAGACTACAACCATCCCACGACTTAAACCTAAAAGATAAAAAAGCCTAAAACCATCCAGAGCCCCATGTGAAGCTTCTCTAAAATGGAGAACCCAATCGGTTCCGAGATCTTTAGCTTCAGACAAGAAATCTTACTACTTTATATTATAGGATTAATAAAATAATTTCAGAATTGATGATGATTATTTCAACCGAAATTTGGCTAAAAATTTTCTTCAAATCGACGACCCTGACTATTATGAGTGGGAGACCCATATTTTCTTTGACGATTGTATGGAGAGATCCAGCCACTGCAAGGAATAAATACAGTATCGCTTCGAAACCGATAAATATCCAGTGGATTAGAACCGGTTCTCAGCCATTGTGAAAAATAGTGTATAGCATCGTATTATACACAGTTTTCTACGAATATAAAAATGCACAATCAAAAGATTTAAACCTGTTTTTTACCCTGGGCCTTCGGCATCTCGGGGCTAAAAATCCGATTTTATTCTCATAATTGTACATTTTTATAACCGCGGAAAGCTGTTCATAATACGATGCGATACATAACTAAACCAGTATTCAATGGTTAATGATTTAAAAAAAAAATCAGAAGAGGGTTTAAAATAAATTAGTTTTTATTATTAGCAGATTTTTACACCCATAGTACTTTTTAATTTTTGTATAAAACTAAGTCTATCCATGAACTTTTGAGCTTTGCTATAATTAATGTTTTTATCCTTGTTTATATACATAAAGAAATAACAATAAATGGGCGTTGCTACAAAAGTTCTATTTTACAAAAGGTCTACCCCTACAAAAGGTCTATTTTATAAAAAGCCTACACCTACAAAGGTATACTCTACAAAAGGTCTACCCTTACAAATGACCTACTCCTAAAAAGGGTCTAATTCTATATTTACTTATATAACTTTACCTGTATTTAAACCACTCAAGGACGAGTTTATTGTAAACCAGTTTGTACAGCTGCTGCTAAAAACTGTTAAATCCTGTGGAGAGAAATGGTACGGGAGTCGTAACCCTCCCGCAACCATAGAGCCTGCCCAGGTGTACATCACCCCATATGGTGGCAGGCTAATTTGGCATCTACCTGGCAAAACTAAAATCATCTGCCATCTGAAGGTAGTATCTTTAAGATCGAAGCTTTTCTATAATTAGTGTCGGTCCGACAGTAACGGATAGCTCTTATAATTAATTTAGGCATTTTGGATTGTCATAGCAACTAAAAAATGTAATGCCTTGATTTCGGAAAGCATGAAATAAATTTCAGGGGCAAATATCATGTTCGTCTTTACTGCAAAGCGTTGCCCCAAAATCGGCAAATGAAAAAAACTTATGTGTATTTATTTGCTAGGACAAGAACAAGATTCGTCACAAGAAGCGTTGGTCTCAGTGTATGTACATGTATTATTTCCTTGGCTATCAACTTATGGATAATGATAAATTGTCTGAACAAGAGAAAGAGGTAAGTTATCGCTGCTTTATCTCAAAGCGTCTTTTGAGCAGTGAACCCCCACCCCTTTCCTTATTGTTAAATTATTTAAAATAAGAAGAAGAAATGTTTTCTTATGCCCTTGCAGAATCTATACCTCCCTGACCCTTACTCTGCAGGGCTAACCAGTACCAAAAATAACCTATCTTAACTTGACATAAAGTAATAAACAAACTACCAAATAAGGGTGTAGGGGGTTTTGTGCTCAACTAGGCACTTTTATGGAAACCGCCAATTTTTTTTTATAAAACCATAACTTTATCGCATCGTATAACAGCTTTCCTCGAAGACCCGGGCTAACAAAACTGGTATTAATTTCATGATTTTTATTTTAATATTCATGGAAAATTGTCTGTAATACTATGCTATGCATGATGTTTCAGTATGGCTAAGAACCGGTTCTAATCCAGCGGTTTTGAAGCCATACTGGAATACATATTTACTACAGGTCTGTTAAATAAACTTATAAATATCTAAGGTAAGAGCAGAGAACACATACCTGCTCGCTCTGGACGGAGATGTTGACTTCCAACCTGACGCTATTCTCAAGCTGGTCGACCTTATGAAAAGGAATCCGGAGGTTGGAGCGGCTTGTGGCAGGATTCATCCTATTGGTTCAGGTATAATTAAATATTTATTTATAGCATAGTATAATAGACAGCTTTCCGCGGATATTGAAATGATAAATTATTAGATTAAAATAAGGTTTCTAATCCTGCGGATATTCATCGGTTTGAAGGCCACACTTTAAATAATTTTCCCGCGGTATTATCATCCCTCAATTTTAGAATCATTTTATGTTTCACTAAATTTCTAGGGTGATGTCTTTGCATTATATATATTAAAATGATCAGATTATTTTAACAGATCTATTAGTTGATCTATTTAAGGAAAACTTTGCCGTTGGCCGTTTATTAAAAGAAAAACTTTAATAAATTTTGCCAAAATTAAAAGAGTTTGGTTCTCAAGAAACCCTCTTTAAATCTGTAGATAAAGCAAGGATAAAAATAAAATAAGTTTGAAGAATACTTGTAAAATTGTTAAAAACAAAGCTTTTATAATTAAGGTCTGTCCGTCCGTCTATCAGTAACGGATAGCTTTTATCGTTAATAGATACATGATAATTGTCCTATCGATTTCAAACTTTGTATGATGATTACTTTGGCATTTGTGTACTATTTAAAAAGCGTAACAACTCTCTAATCGTTAAATGATTTTTTCTTACTATTTAATGATAAACATATTATTTTAGTAAAAAAATCGGCGGCTTATTGCTTACCATGTTATGAAATAACTAGTGGCTGCGCCCCTAGCATCTAGGGGCTCTATATTCGAAGGGATTTGGATTAGCCTAAAACCATAGGTACCCGGACTTATTTATAAAAAAATAGCCTAAAACCATAGGTACCCGGATATGTTTATAAAAGAAATTGCCTAAAACAATCACAGGACCTATAAGAAGCTTTACTGTAAAGAAGAACCATATGGGTTCAGCGGTTAGCGAGATCATTCGCTGCAGACAAAAAAACCTACTGCTTTATTTATTTTAAAAAATAGCCTAAAACCATAGGTACCCGGACTTATTTATAAAAAAATAGCCTAAAACAATCACTGGACCTATAAGAAGCTTTACTGTAAAGAAGAACCATATGGGTTCAGCGGTTAGCGAGATCATTCGCTACAGACAAAAAAGCTTACTACTTTATATAATAGGATTATAATATTTTTGGATTTTGCTATTTCTTGTATTAATATTTTTTAACCGTAATGAAGGAGCATAATTAAATTCTATTATTTAGCGGATGCGTAGAATTATAATGATCATACTAAGTGTCGGCTCATCATG
>LS042029.1:0-10626 GCA_900241095.1 Acartia tonsa | reverse complement strand
TCAATCGGATGATTAGATCACATGAAAATTTGTTGTTAAAAAAGTAAAAAAATCGACATGTTTAAAATGGACGTACGGAAATTCTGGTAATCTGGACAACTTTAACATGCCTAAATTAACGAAAAAAGCTATCCGTTACGGACGGACGGACCGACCTTAATGATAGAAAAGCTTCGCTTTTAAAAAGATAGAAAATATAGCAATTTCATTTGTGAATTAGGCTTTTGAAACAAATTGTTCTAATGGTCTTGACTTTTAACACAATGAATTAGCCTACATTTCCAGGGAGGAGCAGGAGTTAGGGTCCCCAAAGTTTTCTCATTCGTTTGCTTTGGTGACTTTGATAAATTTTTATTAGATGGTTTATTAAGTTGAGTGTTTAAGCGTAGCGTTACAACCATTAATTGGAATCTACAGAAGTGGTAATTTGGGAACACAGTAATAGTGTCGGACTGATTATGACGTAACATAAAAAATTAGCCAATGAGAGGCCATTATTAACCCAATGGTAAAATTTATAGTGGCCTCTCATTGGCTAATTTTTTTTGTTACGTAATAATCAGTCCGACACTTTTACTGTGTTCGTAATTTGGTGTATACTTATTGGGGATATACATCAATTTAACGGCCATTGTCTTATCCCTTTAAATCCCCGGTACTTTTTAGGGATACAGGGATAAGACAATGGATGATAAATTAATATTTCTCTCATTAAGTATAAATTAACTGGGATTTATTTTCTATTACTTTTTTTTTCGAAGCTTTTTTGAACTACATTAATATAGATTCTTCTATTTTTTTAGGGGGGGGGGGGTTAGGAATTAATTAAACCACATTATCCTCTCCCTCCCTGCAGAATGAATTAGCGTATGCGTGCTTGTAAATTTTAATTTACAAACAACTAGAACATTGAAATGCATAGTAAAGAAGTCTCAATTAGTTGGTCTGTTAGGTTTCATGTTGCCAAGGAGCTATTAGGGCTGGTTTTGTCCTATTTTTGGTATGTGTTGTAATTCAGAGCAACTTATGAGCCATGCCACGCGTAAGCATTGCATAATTGTGTGTGTGGTTTATGCATGTATATAAATAACAAGAAAATGCATGAGGATTTTTTCTTTGTCTATTAAGATCTCGCTAGCCATTAAATCAAGTGAGTTCTCCACTTTGGATAATTGAATTTAAGACTTGCGATGGCTTTAGGCTATTTTTTGCTCCCTCCTCCCCCCATCAAACACAGCGCAGCTTAAAATGCTAGAGGCGCATCCTATAGTTACTAAAAATACTCTAAAATATAATTTAGCTATATTTGGAAAAAATTGTCCTTGTCTTGAATTGTGAAGAAGTTTCGTTGGCAAAACAATGAACAAACACTTAAACATACATTTAACAATAGATGTATTACTCTAGAGGGGATAACTTCTAGCAAACTAAGATTTTATGATTTAAAGATGATATTTGTGCAAAATTGTCTTTAATAAGATGCTATAGCATGATTTTATAGTAAGGCTGTGAACTGATTCTAATCCAGCGGTTATTAATCGGTTTCGAAGCTACTCTATTACAATGCTATGTCCATTTGCATATGTTCCCTTATGAGTTAATCTAAAAAAAAACAATTTTTACAACAAATTTAACACATAAGACGTTATGAAAGATTAATTTATTATATCCATTGCCCCATCCCTAACTCTCTGTGGTTATGTACATGTAGTTCATAAGTTTAAGATAAATTTTGTGTCAATTTTAGACAGGGCAGGCTAATTAAAACTGTTTCGTAAATAGAACAACAACAATTACATCTGAAATAAGCGAAGCTTAAACAAAAATAAAAAAAGGTTTATTAGTTTGTGAAATATTCATGTACATCTTTTGGGATACGAAATGAACGATAAATTGATGTACATCCCCAATGATAATAATCAAAATAACCCTATGTTAAAAGTTTACTGCTGCTACTTTGAATCAACCATTCAAGATTTTTCAAAAGTACCCAAAGATTTTGATCCAATGAATTATATCGTACTAGCGGCTACGCCCCTAGAGGCTTCTAGTGGCACTTGAAATGTTTGGTTTAAAAAAAATAATATGATACCTTGCAATGTTACGTAGGAGTCTCTATTCCAGAAAAAAAATTCGATTTATTGTGCTTTCTCTTGGGAGGGTGGTGGTACCCTCCCCCAAAATAGTTATAAACCTTCCAGGGACCTATGAGAAGCTACCCTGTTAAGGAGAACCCGATCGGTTCAGCGGTTAGCGAGATCCTTCGGTATAGACAAACAAACAGATAGCCAGCCTGTTGCTTTATTATAAGGATAGCGGCTACGCCCCTAGATTCCTCTAGTAGCACTTTAAATGTCTATAATTTTCTAATAATTTATACGTTGCGTTCAAGTCTATTCGTAAACATTTTTTCATTTAAACCTTCCCAGGACCTATGATAAGCTACCCTGTTAAGGAGAACCTGATCGGTTCAGCGGTTAGCGAGATCCTTCGGTACAAACAGACAGACAGACATCAAAAAAGTTTCAAAGTAAATTTCCTTGTAAAATATGTTTTGGAAAGTTATGTACAAAGATTTTAATCTTTTATTACGTAAAGCACAACCTTTAAAATAAAAGCATTAAATATGTATAGGCCATTATAACTTTAATAAATTTTCTTCTTAAACAGTATTTCCAGTATGTCTTCGAAACCGATAAATATCAGGTGGATGAGAACTGGTTCTCAGCCACACTGCAAAATCATGTATCGTATCGTTTTATATCCATTTCTATGAATATAAAAATGTAAAATCATAATATTAAAACCAGTTTAATTAGTCCGTGCCTTCGGCTTCTCGGGGCTTACAAAACTGGTTTTAATCTTTTAATTATTCATTTTTATCCGCGGAAAGCTGTTCATAATACGATACGATAAATAACTATTATGTATTTTTGTAACCTTAAACAATTTGGGTTAAAAGAATTCTATTTCTCATTTAGCTATCCTCTAATCCCTGACTTTATGTTCAATTTAGGATATATAAGTTGGAAGGAATTTTAATGTTAGGGGGAGATTTGAAATCTGCATCAAATTTTAAGGATTTTTTTTTATAAAATTCGTTTTTTGCATAATTCTTTATCTAAAAGCGGAAATACAGTTTAAGTTAATTAATTTTGACATTGGTGGATTGAAAACTAACTGCGCTCTGATTGTAGAAGCTTAAGCGTCGTACATTATTTACCCAATTAGAACACAGGTAGTTTATAATCCACCTATCCTATTTGTCAAAATTAATTAACTTAAATTTTATTTCCGCTTTTAGATAAAGAATTATACAAAAAACGAATTTTTAAAAAAATCCTTAAAATTGATACAGATTTCAAATCTCTCCCTAACATTAAAATTCCTTCCAACTTATTTATCCTAATGTTTAGTCCTGGCTGTTTCTCCCTGTTCCGAGCCAAAGCTGTGATGGACGAGAATGTGATGCACAAGTACACCACTGTTGCAAAGCAGGCCAAGCACTATGTCCAGTATGATCAAGGAGAAGACAGGTATGTATATAGTATTTAAATCATATGTCTGCAGATTTATCCTTGTAATAAAGTAACAGGTTATCTGAGTGTCTGTCTGTGTGTACCCAAGGATCTTGCTAACCGCTGGAAGGACCGATGTTGTTCTAATGTACAATACAATTTCTTATAGTTACAGGGAAGGTTTATAACTATTTTGGGACAGGGTAACTCCACCCTCCAAAGATAAATCGCCCCTGTAGAAAAATAGTTTTAATAATTGCTATTTATATCTATTTTCATTAATTGGGGAAAAAGAGTAAAATAAGACAAAGATAAAATATTCCAAGAAAAGTTTCTAAATTACTTTAGTTTAATATAATAATTATACTTTTTAAAGAAGGATGACAACATCCTTAAAAGGGAAGCGCAACATATCAAATAGTCAGACAAACGAAAATTAACTAATGTGGCGGCAGTATTTAGAAGTCTCAGTAGAAATAATTTTTAAATCTAAATAAAATTGTATATGATGAAGAATTACGTATATACATGATACTGTTTAAGGACATACTCACAGTTTTAAGACTTGATTATGAAGAGAAGATGATTCGCTTATAATATTGTACCTTTTTATTATAGGACTTAATATTCCAAAAATAAATATATCATACAAAAAATGTTGTCAAAAAAGTTAAAAATCAGCATGTTTTAAATGGACATACAGACATTCTCTAATTATAGAAAAGCTTCGCTATTAAAAATCACCTTTATCTAATCAGTAAACAAGTTTCATAATTTGTTTTTTTTCAGACAATGAAAAACAAACTTAAAGTCATGTTTAAATTTTTCTGATTTAATATAAATATCTATTTCTTAGATGGCTGTGTACTTTGTTGTTGCAGCGAGGTTGGCGAGTTGAGTATTCTGCGGCCAGCGACTCATTCACCGCCTGCCCGGAAGGCTTCAAGGAGTTCTACAACCAGCGCCGTAGATGGATGCCCTCAACTATTGCCAACATTGCCGATCTTCTCTCTGATTACAGAAATGTTGTGAAGAACAATGATGATATTTCTTATTTTTACATTTTGTATCAAATTATGATGATGATTGGAACTATTCTTGGTCCTGGCAGCATCTTCCTCATGTTGGTTGGGGCCTTCAATGTTGCCTTCAAGATCTCCATGTTTGAATCATTGATGTATAATTTTGTGATCATTATGGTGTTTATATTGATATGCTGTTTCTTCAAAGCTGACCACCAAGTATTTGCGGCAATGGTGTTGAGTTTAGTGTATGCTATGATCATGATGGCTGTCTTGGTCGGGCTTGTCCTCCAAGTTATTGAGGACGGACCATTGGCACCAACAACACTGTCTCTAGCATTTGTAGCAGGATCATTTATTCTGGCTGGTATACTTCATCCTCAAGAGTTGGCGTGTCTGCCTATGGGAGTTATCTACTACATCACCATCCCCTCCATGTATCTCCTTCTCATGGTCTACTCCATCTTCAACTTGAATAATGTTTCCTGGGGAACTAGAGAGGTGCCCAAATCAGCAGCTGACATTGAAGCTGAAAAGGAGAAAAATCTACAAGAGGCGACGAAAAATGTCAAAGCTAACAAAGCAGATGGACTGCTGGGCTTCTTTGCATCGATGAATGAGAAAAAGAAGGGAACTTTGGAGTTTTCTTGTGGCAATATCTGTTCATGGATGTGGTTCACTCAGAAGGATCAAGATGACCCTAAAAGAGAAATTATGATGATTGCTGATAAACTTGACAAAATTGAAAAGGCTCTGAACCTGACAGAACAACCCAAGCCTAAAGTAGAAGAGAATATTGTTGTAAATGCCGAACCTGTTGATTCAATCAGTAAAGAGGTGGTTAAACCAAGAAAGCCAGAATCCAGAGGAGTCCGCTTCCAAGCACGTGATCAAGAACATGATCCATATTGGTTAGAGCACAACGAAGAAAATAAACAAAAAGTTCCACTGCTGTTGGTCAACACGCCTAGACCTCTTGAGCCTCAAGAAAAACGATTCTGGGTCAACTTTATTGAAGAATATCTTAAGCCTTTGGATGAAAACAAGGAGGAAAAGAAGCGAGTGCAAGAGGAGCTGAAAGATTTGAAAAACCAAATGGTTTTGTCTTTCCTGATTCTGAACAGTATCTGGGTGATTGCCATCTACTTGTTCCAGCAGAACAAGGATATGATCTTCATCAAATGGCCGTGGGGTGCCAAAGGTCCTGCTCTGGACTGGGATAGAAGTTATACCTCACAGTTCTCCAGCAGGGTTGATAGTATTCAGGTAAAAGAACATATGTCTTAAGTATCGGGACAAAGAGTGTCAAAAATCAGCCATGTGACGTCATGTCATAAAAATAAGGGTGATGAGAGGAGAAGTGGGAAAGAAAACCCCTAAAAAAGAGATAGATAATCACTCATTTTTATGACGTTACATGGCTGTATTTGAGACACTTTGTCCTGCTACCTGTCGTAACGGTTAATTTTTACAGGCTTTACTTTAAAGATTTAAACATCTACAATTACATGTTTGCATGTTAACATTTATCTTATCTTTCATTTCTTTCACTACAGGGCAATGCTCAGATGCTCTCCGTTACAGGGATTCTTTACAAAAAATTCAGATTTCTATTTTAAATACATTGTAGACAAACCCAATTCTAAAATTTTAAGCCGTAATATTTTAAAAAGTTAAAACATATAAAAGTCAACTTATTTAAGACATTTTAGTAGCTATGGCGAAAATCAAAAATAAAACGTATGGCTTCAATTAGTTAGATATAACATAAAACATTTTAAAAAGAAAATAGAGTTTAAAAATGAAGTTTAGTTCAAAGATCAGAAGCCCTACGTTTTATAATTCTTTTTTTTATTTGAATTATGAATTAAGAAATAAAATTTAAAAGTTTAATCTACTTAAATCTACTTTAAAGAACCAATATTATTTGATAATTTAAAATAATTAGTGTTTTCAAACAATCTAATATTTATTGCAAATTTCTAAAGAAAATTATATAACTATGTTTATTAATTTAAAATTTGCATTTTTGGAAGCGGTTCTAATAACTAGTACGTGTGTTTTTCAATATTGTTACAAAATTAATAATTTTACAAGAACAAAATCAAAACAAACTTATTAAACTTGATAAATGTTTATGTCAGGTTTGAAAGCCTGTAGGCTTAGAGCTGACTAATAAACAAGGATCATATGGGATTAGTAAATGGACAATAAACTAAAGTACACCCCCAATCATAATGAACAAAATTACTCTTCCTTGTAGATTAAATTATTAGTGAAGGATTTTGAACGCTGTTGTAAAAGTTCTCAACTTTTTTATGATTTATGATTTACAGTCCAATGTCCCTTCCCTTCTATAGTAACGTGTGACTTTTTGTTTTCAGGTTGAATATGAGTACTTAGAGTTGGAGCCTATTGGTGTCACTTTCATGGTTTTCTTTGCTTTGGTCATGCTCATCCAAGTTATTGGAATGATTCTCCACAGAATATTGACTCTCAGCCATATTGTTGTTACAACTAAACTTTGGTAAGTGCCAGCAAAAGTATTTAGTAGGGAGGGAAGGAACATTAGGCTGTTTATTACACTAGTCCCCAAAGTTTTAAAATAACGTTTTCTTATTCGTTGGCTCAACAACTTTGAGGACTTTTGTTGAAGTTTGATTGGTTGTTTCATTAAGTTGAGTGTCCAAACGTTATCCCTTTAGATCCATGGGTATTTGGAGCTTTATAATTATTTTCCTTTTATGAAGGGTTTTATCATTCAAAAAGGTGATAAACAAAGTAAAATTTTATTATACCCTGGGAATTTTAGTCCATTATAAAGGAGTTTCTTGTCTTTCCTGTAAGATCTCTTTAATGATAGAACCGTTTGTAGAAAAAAAAGATATTAACTACAAGAAAAAAGAAAAAATAATATTATTATTGTAGGTCCCGTCACAATGTTACTGAGTATGTAAACAAGCATGGAATAGATATAATAAAGGATATAGCTATGGACAAGAATGAAGATTATGGAGCTGAGACTATGGAGGAAAAGATTAAGAGACAACTGGATAGTAAGAATTTATTTGTCATTAAAAAGTTATTAGATTTTTCTTCAATTCCGTCTCTTCATTTTTTTGTGGAGGTAGGAGATTAAGGATTTGTCCACCTTCATTCTAGTTTAATTTTTTTCAAATATTTTATAAATATTTTTTTAATAACACTTAAGAATAGATTAAAAGAGAATTTAAATTTATATCCTCAGAAATGAATATGTTATAGAAGCATAGTTGGTCTGTCCCTTGGGTTTGTTCCAATGTATGACTGATAAAACTTTGGCCATATTGTCACAAAATTTGACTTGGTTCTGTGAATTTTTTTTTATTCTTGAAGCTTCTTCTAGACAAATATATTTCATTGTCGTGAATTTAAATGGTTCTTTCAAACAACTTGCCTGTTCATTCATAATTCCCCCTTATTTCAAATATATTGTAGTTTTTTCTCCTATACCTTTCCCCTGCTGGGGGACCAATACTTAGGGGGGGTA
This sequence comes from Acartia tonsa, assembly GCA_900241095.1. NCBI lineage: Eukaryota > Metazoa > Arthropoda > Copepoda > Calanoida > Acartiidae > Acartia > Acartia tonsa. Next base: position 2,557 of record LS042029.1, on the reverse strand, counting down.
TAACCTGCAGTGCCCTATCACTTTGGGGCTACCTAGTACCCAATTTAACTAATTAAAAGTAATTAAACAAACAAACAAAAAATTGTTTCTTCCATATTTTTAATCTTTTTTTTTCAATGGGCCGGTGGGGGACTTTCATTGTTTAACAAGACATTTTATGTGAAAGCGCCATTTCACTTGTCAACCAAGAATTATAATGATGTAATCAATTAGTCGTCGATATGATATTTATTATTTATATTTTGCTATTGCTGCTATAAAACATTACATCTCAAGACAATTTTCGCTGTACAAAGTACTATGATCTTTTAATTTTACCTAACTGAGGTCATTCTTAATCTGAAGCTTATAAAAAAATAATAAAAAGATAAGTTTAATCCAGGTTTATAACTTTGTTGTTTACTGTTTTAATTATCCACTTATCATTTTCACATTTTATCACAGTTTGTCAGAGAATCCGGGTAATTTTGAACACGCATAACTGGTTCTATAACACTTTATACCACTCCAAATTACTTTTTCATTTTTCCCCCTTTTTAAAGGAATAAGCGAAAACCCTGAAACAGAGTTGAGACGTATGAGCAGAGGAACGGTAAGTTAGTGTTTATTTTTAGCTACTATATAATTTACTTTGTATGTCTGTCTGTAACTTTATAAGGGAAATGTGATTATCTTGGCTGCTATTAAAGATACATAGATGAAATTTTCTTTTAAGGTTACTATGCCATATGAGCATCAAGTCTAAATTTTTTGTTTCGCGATTTTAACTGATTCTCTTGTGCTTTTGCTACTGGATGTTGTAATCCCTCAGCTTTTTCCAGCTAATTTTATAATAATTGATATGTGGATTGGTATTTCTATTGGACAGTCCGCATAAACCAAAAAGCTTTCCTTCTTTTGAACGTAATTGTTACTGTTTCTCATAAAATGTAATATTTTCTCTATTAGTTCCAAAAAAATTCTACGTATTTACATTAAGGAAAGGTCTATACTATTTTCTAATTCAAATAAAAAGTTTTAGAGTTTGAAATACATTAAGATCTTGATGAAAACATTTCTGGTGAAAATATTTTATTTTGATGGTGTGCTTCGTTTTAGCCCAATTTTTCGTTTATTAAAAATATAATTTTTAATCTTTTATTTAAGGACTTAACTTACCAGATGAAAGTAAATTTAGACGGTTACCTTATAATTTTTGGGAAAACGTATTTTTGATATTTATTTTTATTTTTTAGCCCAGGTTAGGTTAATTAAAGATTAAAGTGTCCCGCAGGGATAGTATCCAGTAGAAATACTGCCCGAAAGCTAGACGACCCACTTATATTTATTTTTCCCCAAATGCTTTTCACTTGTCTTTGTAAGTTTTCTTTCTTGTTTTAAATAGAAACACTTAAATTTATTTTGAATAAAACTTTAATTTAAGACGTTACGGCGCAGAGGAAAATCAATAAAGAGCGATGTTTTCAAAGAAATGGGACAGAGACATAACACATTCAAGTAAGTTAGATGACAGGCCAATTCAGGGTACAATTTTGTACTGCATATAATATGTACATTGTACATTTTCTCGAGTTTTACAAATATTCATTTGGTAAGAAAGATACTGATAAATATTTTTACCTTGAGAGGGGGGGAGAGTGAGTTAGGATTTTGAGGGTGGAAATCACCCATTTACCTCCCCCTTGTAATCTTTTTACTTTATCACAGGGTGGAAGGGGTCGTTGGGCTGATTATTGCACTAGTCTCTAAAGTCTTATGATAACGTTTTCTTATTCGTTGGACTTTGTTGTATTCTGAATAGTTGGTTTATTATGTTGAGTGTCCAAACATATCAAAAACTAATTGCAATCTACACAAGGGGTTATTTTGTGTATCATCATTTAGGATGTACATCAATATATCAGCCATTGTCTTATCCCTTCTAATCCCTGACTTTTTAACATTTTATTCAGACGTAAAGAAACTCAGCGAAGACGTCCAGGTGCAGCTGCTAATAATGCTTCCAGCTTCCGCAGTCCTGTCACAATTCAGGTAATTGGGTCAGTTTGAAAAAGCTCCAAAGTGTCATGTGGGACGTCATAAAAATGCGCCTAAATAGAAGGGATGAGAGGAGAAGTGGGAACGGAAACCCCTAAAAAGAGATGGGTTTAGAATTATGTTTATGACGTCACAAATTACACATTCCAGTGATTCGTCAGCTTGATATTTCAACACTGGGCAGGCACAACTAATTAGCTTTTAAAACGTCGAGTAGTCCTATTTAATAAAGTAGTAAGCTTGTTTTTACAGTAAAGCTTCCATTAGGTCCAGGGAAGGTTTGTAACTATTTTGAGGGAGTGTATCTCCACCCTCCCAAGATAAATCTACCCCCAACATTTTTAAAACGTTTTTTTTTCTAAAACTAAAATTGAAAATTTGTGATTGCTCCCAAATGCTCCTAGTTTTATATTTACTGAAAGTCTTAGACTTCTCTTTTATCATATACTAGAGTTGGCTCGATATAATTATCTCCCTATTGGCTAGTTTTCTATATGCATATCTATTTCTCAATAAATCT
>LS042018.1:0-10057 GCA_900241095.1 Acartia tonsa | reverse complement strand
ATTTCCAGCAGAATAAATAATTGATGCAATTAAATATGTTACCTGTATATTAGGATTAGACGAAGCTTGATTCAACTGAACTGAATCTACTCCATGACGAAAAGCTTTAACAACCCGGATCTGCAAAAATGAGAAAATATTTAAGAAAAACAAATAAACAAATTTATTTCTTATCTGATTCCTCAAAATGATACCATTAATATCAAATAATTCATTAAAGGTCAGGCTTAAAAGTGCTTAAAATTTAACTATAGGGGTTAAAAACAAGAAGTTTTATGTAATAAAAATTATAGATTATTTTATTAAATATCGACTATGAGGGTAGGGGAGAGATAGAACATAATGGTTGATCATGCACAACATTCATGTTATAATAATTAGAATTATATTCCAAGTTAAATTTAACAAAAGTTCTAAACTTTGCCTTTTCAGCCTTCCTCAATGAACTATTCTAATCAACATGAACACATTGACAACATTCAATGACAAACCATTAACATTTTGAGAAATCATGTAGACAAAGATTAATACTGGATATTTTAGAAGATTGTTAGTATGGTTAGTCTCGCCCAAATTAGTTGGTTAGAAAAATATTTTTGTTAGTTTGAAAATTATTTGAGTAAGAAGGATGCATTCTTTGAGGCCCAACTACAAACATGCATTTTACAAATAAGCCTCTTTTAAACTTATTTTATTAATTTGTTTTTGTATTATTTTTTGAAATATTTAATGCAATTTGTTGACAAGAAGCAATATTCTTTTAAAAACGCCTTTTTGTAGTTGACCAATGTCCTGTCAACACTATGATTATGATGTCTGTCACGGCACCAATATATTTATATATGGAAGAAATATTAAGCTTTGTGCTCCATGACCATGAACACGTATAAACAAGGTGACCATTCTCCATAGAAGGTGTGCACACACACACACACCACTCTTCAACACAGAGAGAAAGAGATAATAATATAGAGAGATATTTGGGTCATAGCACTCAAACTTTTGGGTTGGTAATTTGAGATCTATGAAGATTTTGCAAAGATTCCTGTCACCACTGTCATATGCAATTTTATTGGCCCCAGAAGAAGAGAAAAACAGATAAAGAACATTAGGTAAAAATAATAATAGGTACCCTTTATGTTTTTTTTTATTAATTTTTCGTTGTATAATTTTCATTTAAGTAAATTTATTGTGATAAAGTTTTCTATCTGTTTTTGTAATGAATAGGGTGGAGGGGAAAGAAAAGGTGTGTGCGCAAGAGGTTGCAAAAATGTGCAAATAAAAGGACAGCATTGCAAAAAAAAGGATTAAGAAAATTTATCTTCCATTTGATTACAAAGGTTGATTAAATTGATGATAATAAAGTGCCAGGAAAATGTGCTAAGAAACGGGATGTATATTTTCTCTTGAAAAAAAACTAATTTTCAATAAAGTTCAAATTCTGTTTTAAAGCCTTAATGAATAGAGAAAAAATACAGCCCTGACAAATAACTAAATTTAACAGAAAACTTGATATGGCACGACATAAAAACAGTTTTGGTTTCAAAACAATTCCATTTTTACTTTAAATCAAAGGAGGGGAGAAAGTAAATCTATTGCAAGAGAATGAATGGAAAATTAAAATCCTGATTTAATGGAATAGTTTCTTTATATTGAAATGGAAAATAATCATTTCTTTGATGTTTAAAGAACTGAAAAATATGAAAATTTCTTAACTTGTAAAAGAGAACAATTTTTTTTATTGATCTCAGACTTATTCATAGACAAAACTTGCTTGGTGAAAGTCAAGCATGCAATCAAATTGGTAATATTTCTTTTAAGAATTTAATATTTAGCAAGCTAGCTTTTTCTTGTAAAGCATAAATGCAGAAATAATATTCTAAAAATAGTAAAAATTTGGTTATTCAAAACTCCTTAATAATTTTACAAAATAAAATTCTAATAAGCAATTGAATAAAAAATAAGTTTAAATATTTTCCATTTTTAATTTTTGAAAATTAATGTGCATTTTTTTTATCATAGCTAATTTAATGGTACAACATATTATTAACATTTACTACTACATAAAGTTTATCAATATACAAAATCTATTTAAAGTCAAAATCTAGTTATTGATGCTGTGTGTGTGCTTTCTAGTGAATTGTCTATAAAATCTTCAACCAAGGTACTTGAAAATTTTCTATTACATAATTTGAGTCTTAAATCATTATTAGTCATAGAGAATCAATAAATAGATTTTCTCTTAATTGGGTAAACACACCAGTGCAACATATTTTAACTATTTTATCTTTAAAAAAATATTTCAAACAACATTTCTATTATGTTTCTATGTAATATTTGTTTTAGGACTTGATAAAATTTTGGTTTTTTAAAAACTTGTTTTAAGTGAAGCTGACTTTATGCTGAAGATTATCAAAAAAATATTCAATAGCGCGTTTTGCAAGCATATCTAATTAAAACATTTCTGAAGTCAAGAAAAAAAGCTTTTGACAAAAAAATAACTGCAGAAAATTTAAATTCTAACATAAATTGTGCCTATTATATTATGATGTCTTTTAATGCATAATTTATAAATAATATGATGTAACAAGTGGTAAAAATGATCATGCAATTAGCTCTCAACAAGAGCAAATAATTTTCAAGTGGGGTAAAGAGATAAAAGGAATAAGTGGCGGTAAAAATAAGTTATCAAATAGAGGAGGTTTATTAACAAGAGTTGGAGTGGAGAGAGGCCTCTGTTTCACCTCCCAGAAGACCCAAGATCCTCCAAGTAAATAGATTGCATAATAAATTGCATAAGTTTCAACAATAAAGAGAAGATCATTTATCATATCTCAAACAATTTTAGATTAAACAAATATAAAAGGAAAAGAACATAAATGTAAATTGGATGGCTAGGAGAAATTGTTGTAAAAGGTTGGGTTGTGATTGTTTGTGTTGGCACGTGCTTGTGTGTATGTCTTTTATTCTTTTTTTGATTCAGATAAAATATAAATATTTAGTGATAAAGGCCTTGATATACATGCAAATATAAAGAATATTTCAGGGGTTTATATGGAGGAAGGGTGGGAGGGAGAGGTGGAAGGAAAACCCTGTTTTGATCACTTACTATTAATACAACTCCTCTCACACATTTTCATTATCTCACTTTAAAACATTCTAGTACAGATGAATTTAAAACAAGAAGGAACAAATTATGAGTTTCTCAAAAAACATTTATTTTTATGTCTAATTCAACCTTAAACAGAGGGTCACAGCTCGATCTAATTGGTTTCAATGCAGATAAAACATTTACAAATTTTAATTTATCGGGAAATTTTCTAAAGTAATTTTCAACTTTTTTTTTGGTTGAAGGAAAACAGAGAGTAAGTTCAAAGAAAAATTAGAAATTCAATAATTCAAATTTAACAAAGGATAAATTTATATATATATATATAGATAGATATATATTACAATCTGGATATAGATTTTCCTAAATTAATGATAAAAATTACATATAACACATATCTTTTTTCAAAAAACATATCTACATTGATTGCCGAGGAGTTTAAAAATAACAACTGAACCAGTACATAGGAGAAATAGGCAAAAATGTATAAGTATCATTATAGCAATAAAACAATATCAACATGAAATAAAAATAATTAACCATCCGGACGAGAGTTGCTTTCATTACTTCTTTATTTTTATAATATTTTGTTTGAAAACAAATGTAAAAGCAAAGAGACCACTGCCAATATAATATCATAAAAAACATCCAAGGATAATTAGGATTAGGGGGAAATAAATATACCCTGCTCTTATTTTTCAAATAATAAATTTGTTTCACACTAAATTATCAAAAAGTCAGTCCTTCATTTCGAAACAAGAATATATTTTGTTCAATTTAGATTGTTGCTTAATTTAGATAAAATGATGAAACAAATTAGATAACTACATTTATTACTTGCATGCAAAATCCCAAATATTTTTCTTATTAAATATAAAATCAAATTTAGTTTAGAAAATTTAAATCAAATAGAACTCAAATAAATATAAAATTGAAATTAATAAAAGTTTTTAAAAATTTTCCAAGAGTTTAATTTATTGATGTATTTAACAAACATCAAATCAAATATTTAAGTTCTGATTATTAAAAATATGTAATGTAGATAATTTTTTTTCATAAAATCTAAACTTCAATTACTGTATTTCCCCCGAACATCTAAATAACAGTGACTGTGTATACACAAGACATGCAAAAGATGATGAAAAAAAATAATAAATATTATTCTACCCGTGCAATTTAGCATAAACTTGTATCAATTATAATATTCATATGACTTGCAAAGAAAATGTTTAAATACGTTCAAAATAAGACCGTAAATTATACAAAAAATATAAATACACATATAAGGCCTATATATATATATTTTTCAACTGAGACTCCAATTATGAACTGAGGCCAAAAAAGTAAAAATAAAATAAAACTACTAAGCTGAACACTGAACAGTGATTATATAATAATAATGTTAAAATGCATAAGACTGCTTGCTGCTTACTGCTTGGTCCGTGGAGTTTTTGGAGTAGGGCACGGGAATTAGCCGGTCTTGACGGTCCCCGCCTATAACCTGCACGCAAGGGTGCTGCATTAGTTTAGTTTAGGCATAGAAAATTTTAAAACATAGGCATCATTTTACTATGCATATATACATAAATATAACCATTTAAATATATCTTGTGATTTGTGATATTAAAAAAAAAAGAAAACATAAAACTGAATTAATGTGTTTATGTTTTGTACATGTACGTTTTTGTTTGTATAAAATGTGTGGATAGGTTTAATAAAGCTTAGTAGTAGCCAAGATATTTAGATGAAAAATAGTCGTCAGTTTCAAATATAAAGCATCATATTCATATTAAACATTGTTAATTCTTCTTATAATGTCACTTTAAATTAAGTTATTTTTTTTACAAAACTAAGATGAAAAATGTGATGCTTTATATTTTACCAATAACTATAAATTTAAAGGCACACAAAGAGAGTTTTAAAAAGGCGATAAAAGGGAAGAATAAAGCATAGAGAGATGAAAGAGAGAGAAGGGGGATAAGAAAACCGGGAAGAGGTATGGGGGGGGATAAAACAGAAGGTGCCATGCACGTGGTGGTACAGATAGAAAATAGGTAGGTAGATAATATCATAATTATCCATATAAATTATAATACTAATTAATCTCTTTGGTTGCCACCCTATTTTTTTTAATAATGTCTAGGCTACCTAGTTCAGAGTTGAAAGGGTGGTTATAATGGTTATGGTGCCAAATAAAATTAAAATAAATAGTATGTGTTCAGGGAACAATAATTGTTTTGAAAATTAGACAGGATTCATACAATACTTGGCGAGTAATGGCTATTTTTCGCATCGTATTATAAACAGCTTTCCGCGGATATAAAGTATACAATTAAAGATTAAAGACAGTTTTTTTTAGCCCCGAGATGCCGAAGACACGGGCTAAAAAACTGGTTTTAATCATATGATTGTACATTTTTATATTCGTAGAAAATTGAATATAAAATGCTGCTATACATAATTTTTCAGTATGGCTCAGAACCGGTTCAAATCCACCGGATAATAATTGGTTTCGAAGCGATACTGGAACATAGTATATGTATTTATTTGAAAGGGAGTGAAGAGACAATAAATTAACCCCATATTATTTACCAGCTACTTAAGTCTGTATAAAAGAAATGGGGATATATTAATTTATTGTCTTCTTGTTATGTATTGTTTGGTCCCTGTTTAATTTATACCTAACAGTACACAAGCCTAAATTATCTGTCATGTGCCAATAATAATAACTAAGAACAGGGGAAACAAGAATCCACGGCCAGTGATCTCTTTGATTAGATTAGTAGGTATTATTCATTTTGCTTACAAATTTAGTTTTTAAGTTTCTCTTCCTAAGTGTAATTTTTTATATTAAGTGAAAACTCTCGTCTAGTGGTTGACCTGACCCTATCAAAGAAACAAATTCTCTGTAATCATTTTCACTCAAAACCTGATTTTTCGCTATTTTATGTCCGTATACAAATTAGGTATTATTTTGTTTTTCGTTTTTCAAGCAAAATTTTTAAAAAAGAAACCATTTCTTGGAGGAATATATGAAATTGATTTGACTGTATAACAATCAAATGACAATCGGGTAAATAACAAAAGAATCTGTTCATTTTGAAGATACTGAAATTTAAATACCCCAAATGCCCCAAAAACCAGGAGTTTTTATTACAGAGAACGTTTTCTTAAAATTATTAGTTCAGGCGCTGTATTACTAGAGGTTCATTAATATTACAAATAATAGACGATAGTCGCCGGGAGCCAGATGATAATACCGAGAATAAAAATGCATCCATTAATAATTGCAATCCTACCGCGAGAGGCACATTATTTTTATTAACATTTTAATTATATCTAATTGTTTTAGTTAACTGCATGATATTCTTAGGTCAATCCAATCAAAATCTTGTTATTAAATTATAAACTAATGTTTGATTTGCCACAAATTTTTACAGGAAGATATAGAAAAATACATATTTTACGTAGGGTATTGTCAACTGGACCCACTCAGTAATTAAAGCAGTTTTTTTATATGATAGGATATCAAGATAAAATTCATGTATTATTTACACCAATATATAGTTTTATATAATATGTTTTATTTCTTTGGTAATTGTTGTATGAGGTAAAATAAATTCATTTTTTGCTTTCATATAGATTTTATGGGATCAACTAGAATTCTAATGACATTTGTAAATATAAAGTCTTTTATTTTAAGTTGTTTAAAATGTTAAAATAAAATATCTCGGCTGTGCAATGCAACAAAGCACTGGTAAATTTAATAAACTTAGCCTGAGCAATATAAATAATTCTTGATAAATAATTATATATATTTTCCATCAATCATTATAAGCCAATTGTCAAAAGCTTTAGTTAAATCAAAAAAATATTTCCCCATTCTTTGCTAAAAAATAAAGGGAGATCCATTTTATGAGAGAGGGAGATATTTAGATAGGGGAAACTTATAACTAATTTGTGTATTTACTTTTCTTTCTTAATTAAGTCATTTCACAGGATTCTGGAAGAATTTAGATATTGTTTATCAAAAACAAACTTATGAGATGGTATCTTTGAGACTTATTTCTTTTTAATATGTTAGTAATGCGAATGTAAATACAAAACCACAAAATGTTAGTAAACAAAGTTAGTCTAATAATAATAGCATAGATTCTAATATATATTATGATGTTAGTGGAGCCCAAAACCATCCTAAAGCAACTGTCTAACCTACTCACCCAGGGATAGTTCTTAAAAATGCATAGAAGCTATCTCTACCTATCCTTTGTCAGTTTTTTTTTATAAAGAATCCTTGTGAAAATTTTAGAAATAATATGAAAGGGATGCTATACTAAATTGCGAAATATGTTAATGTTTTCAAATAGGTAAAAATCTGATATCAAAAGTCATTTTCATCAAGAAAAAAAGTTTTTAAGAACTATCCCGTTTAGCTTAAAGTCATGGGAGTAGAGTTTTGGATGGTGATGGGGTGGCAGAGGTGAAGGGAGGAGGAGAAGGGGTAGAACATACAACAACTTTCACTGCACCAGATCAAAATAAAAACTTTGGCATTAAACTTTGTAGTGCTAACAACGAGCTAAGGATTTCTTCTACAGTATATACACAACTCAATCTAATTAGAATATCAATAGTTAAACTTTTATATCAATATATGTGTAGCAAATCATATACTGGTTTCATGAATTAGTTTTTGTATGTCTGAGGTTGGAATTTGAATAGGTTTGGTGGTGCTGCCTCCGGTGGGTTCGCCGCCGGGAATGGCGGTCGGCGGGTTGGAGGTAGGGGCATTAAGGCCGGAGGGATGTGGGCCAGAAGCATCGGGAATGGTGGTTGACGGAATAGGTTGAGCTCCGGTCAGGATAAGGCCGCCGCCTACGGTCGTAAGAAGTGGCTGCGGAGAAGTGTTTGCTACCGCCACTGAGGTTGCTACCGCCATTGTCGAGGGAAAGTGACGGGGTGACTGCAGAGATGGTTGCTGCTGGGAGCTGCCGTTCGGGTTGTACACAGGTGTCAATGGTGGCCCCTGGCTGGACTCAAATGATCCAGGTAGAGAATGTTGGAGTTGCTGCGGATTGGGAAATATTGGAGGTAGGGCGTAGTGGCCCACAGAGGGACGTCTCATGTTGGGGTCAACAACACTAGTAGGCACAGGTACCGTCAGCTCTGTGGGTCCCATGGATGGCCGCCTCACGACTACCTCGTACTGGTAACCGTCCGGAAGGCCGGTAGCCAGCATCGGGTTCAGGTAGGTGTGGTAGTAGGTGGGGTCATAGTAGGGCGGATGGTAAAAGGGCGATGGGATGGCATGACTATAGCTAGTGGGTGGGGTAGGTGAAGTTGCTCTAGTGAAACCGTACACAGCGGCACCGGCCGAGCCGGACCGGCCCTCTAGGAGGACCGGCGGGACCGGACTCGGCGGCGCCATCTGTGGGTGCTGCATCATGCTACCAAAATTATTTTGAGTATTAATAGAATTACTAGAAGGTGTTAGAAAAGAATCATCAGTTTGAGTACAAGAGGATTGAACACTCTGAGTGGAAGCATCACTAGAAGTTTTGCCACCACTGTTTGACTGCGTGGCAGTCGTGGTCGACGAATTAGTTACTGCAACAGAATTGCTAGCACTCGAGTTACTCCTCTGTACTCTATATGCACCGCCCTCTACTTTAAGATAGTTACTAGAAGCCTCCACCACCATAGGCTGTTTTGCAGCGTAATTATTACTCATACCATGAGTTGAAGCCCGAATATAATGTCCATTAGTTGCTTGGCTGCTGCCTTTCCTGGCTCGGTCCTCATCGTCAATATAGGATATATCAGATGTGGGACGAGTCAGATGGCTACGCGTGGAGCGCAGGCTATGCATGCTGTGACAAGACCTTTTTTCTTCCATATCTTCCAAAGTTGACTTGAATGCTCTGATTACTCGTAGCTGTAACGTTAGGAAATAGTTATAGGTCTATAGGCTTTAGTCTTAAACGGGTCAATTTTAGAGGCTCCAAAAATATTTCCCAAATCCCTAAGAAATGTGATCGTTAAAATTTCTTTATTTATTTATCAAATAATTTATCTTACGTGGTCTTAATACTGTCTACTCGTAGGAGATCTAAATACTTGTGACTCGAATTAAGCAACTATTTTTACCAAACAAAAATATTTTATTTGCATAGTTAAGTAACTTTACTTATGCTTCAACCTATAGGTATAATTTCTTTTTGTAAGAATCCTAATTCGATTATCTAAAAATATTAAAAAAAACATAGCACATAAAAAATACTCTACGCAAACTCTTAGAAAATGTAAGAAAATAAAAACTGAAGTAAAATTGGACAGCTCATCCAAATTGTAGTAAATTAGTAAAAAAAAAACAAAGAGAAAATAAAATAAAATCGATGTTAATCTAATACCAAACTTAAGATAGCCGAATCAAGATTAGAACTGGATATTTTCACTAATTTATAGATACAAAGCCCTTCCAAATGAAATTATATTGTAAATTATAGGTATGTAAAACAATTTTATTCTTATATTTGGCAAAATACCCAAAATATAATTTATCAATAATTGCCAAAGATTCTTGAAGCAAAGTAATTTTCAATTCTTATCTTGATCCAGCAAAAAAAATGATAAGAGCTGCAAAATTGCGGGAAATTGTCGCACGTTATTATAATCAATGCGCAAATCCCGCCTTTCTTTTAAAAAATGACGCGCAAATGCCGCGTGCATAATTGTTTGACGCCTACGGCACTTACACAAACACTGATGTTGCGCCTTACCTGAGTCTGGAGCCTGGTGAGGCCACGGATCCAGAGTATCTGGCCGCTGCGCCCCACGACAGGGTGGTGGTGGTGGGTGCTGAAACTATTATTGTAACTATCACCCTCAACTACACAGGGGGAGCTCATGTCGGGGGGATTACTTCCGAGTCTAAAATTAAAGAAATAT
>LS042017.1:19259-31473 GCA_900241095.1 Acartia tonsa | reverse complement strand
GCTAGTACCTTATCTAGTAAATAAATGGTTTTACAAGAAAAGTTTAAATCAATTTTGAAAATAATTAGAATACCCTACTTAGCTAGTCTATATGTGCACAGAAAGGAACATATTTTCAACAAATATTTTTAACAAACAAACACATAAAGATTGAAATATTTGTTATTTATCATGCTAAAAATCAGTCTGTTTGAAGCTAAAGATCTCTGAAATGCTTATATCTATTTAATATACCCGGAAAGGGAATACTCCTTTTAGGCCATTGGGGTTCAAGGCTATTTTCTGTTAAAAATTTTTAAACTCAGGAGTTTCTAAAGAAAGATTAAAGGATTGCCTTCAATAGTTACGCACTTTACAATTCACTGATAGGACCTTCAGACAAAATTTTTTTCCAAACACTAATACCCCACCCTGCGGGTAGGGATGAATAATTAAGAAAATAATGATCACTCTGATCTATCAATTATGCCCATTATCAGTAGAGAAATCTAGGCAATATCTTTCTAGTTCAAATGGTCTCAAATCACCCCCCCTCCCTGTAAATAATTTATTTGTTAATTCTAAATCAATGGATTTTGAGAAAAAGTAATATTACACCTAAGCTACAGTTCACATCCTTTACTTAAAACCTACTTATGGACCACCGAGTACTTTCCCTGCAGGGCTAAAATAACCCCTTCTTGACCTAACCTAACCTAAAATAAGCATCAACATTTTTTTTTATCCACCTGTGATATTAGGGAAACAACCCTTAAGATATCTTATCCCTTCCTTATTAATAACATTTTTCAACATGAGGAATAACTTTGTTTCAACCTTATTAAACAGAATCCTTAGAATTGAAAAATAAAAGGGGGTCTAATTGATATTTTGAGGGAAATTATTGAATAATTAGACTATACACCTCTAAATTATGTAAATATATGAATTCCTACTCAACTACAGGCAGTGTGGGAATACGCTTTCAGTAGCGTAGCTACCTTTTAATAAAAGGTCTGTCAGTCTGTGGGTATGTATAAAAATGTACGTGAATATTTTAATTATATCTTACCTACAGGCAGTCTGGGAATACGCTTCCAGTAGCGTAGCTACTCTTCTTCAGTCTGTGTGTATGTAGAAAAATGTACGTGAATATTTTAATTATATCTTACCTACAGGCAGTCTGGGAATACGCTTTCAGTGTATGTATAAAAATGTACGTGATTATATAAATTCCTACACAACTAAAGTCAGTGTGGGAATACGTTTTCAGTAGCGTAGCTACTCTTCTTAATTACTGGTCTAGCTTGATTTTCTTGATGGTCTGTCTGTCAGTCTGCCTGTCTAATATAGCTCTATATGTATGAGAATTATGCTTAACTTTTATGGATGTTGTTATCCTTATCTAAGATATTATTCGAATCACTAGATACTATTGCGATATATCTCAATAAAAATCAAAAGAAAAAGATAAATAGAGGAAAGAATGCTTGGAGTGGGGGGGCATTGGATTATAGATTATTCTGGAACCCAAAGTAGTAACTAGTATTACGTTCTCTCAATCGTTGGTTCAAAATCTTGGTTTATACAAGCAGTGTCCAAACCTTTCAACATATAATTTTAGTCTATAAAAGGGAAGACTTTTTTGGATGACATATAAAGCCAGAGAGTAATTTTATTCTAAATCCATTCTAACATACTTCTATTCGGTGGAATATAAAGAATAAGATATAGAGTAAATCAAATCTTATATACCTCTATTGTATGGCATATAAATATAGAGTAAATCCACTCTAATCTATTGGATGGCATATAAAGACAGAGAAAGCAAATCTATTCTAACATACTTCTATTGGATGCCATATAAAGACTAAGATTGTAAATCTATTCTAACATTCTTCTATTGTATGGCATTTAAAGACAGAGAGTAAATCCATAAAATATACCTCTATTGGATGGCATATAAAGTAAAGACAGATAGAGTAGATCCATTCTAACATACCTCTATTGGATATCATATAAAGGCATAGAGAGTAAATCTATTCTAACATACCTCTATTGTATGGCATATAAAGACAGAGAGTAAATCCATTCGAACATACCTCTATTGGATGGCATATAAAGTATAGACAGAGAGTTAATCCACTCTAAAGTACTTCTATTATATGGCATATAAAGGCAGAGAGCTAATATATTCTAACATACTTCTATTGGATGACATATAAAGACAGAGATTGTAAATATATTATAACATACCTCTATTGGATGGCATATAAAGACTAAGATTGTAAATCTATTCTAACATACCTCTATTGGATGGCATATAAAGACAGAGATTGTAAATCTATTCTAACATACCTCTATTGTATGGCATATAAAGACAGAGAGTAAATTTATTCTAACATACTTCTATTGGATGCCATATAAAGTCAGAAAGAAAATCCATTCTAACATACTTCTATTGGATGCCATATAAAGACTAAGATTGTAAATCTATTCTAACATTCTTCTATTGGATGAAATATCAGGACAGAAAGTAAGTCAATTCTAAAATACCTCTATTGGTTGGCATATAAAGACAGAGAGAGTAAATCTATTCTAAGATACCTTTATTGGATGCCATATAAAGACAGAGAGAGTAAATCTAATCTACCCTACTTCTATTGGATGTCATATTAAGATAATAAGACTAAACTCAACTTAATATACTACTATTGGATATCATATAAAGGCATAGAGAGTAAATCTATTCTATAATAACTCTATTATATGGCATATAAAGACAGAGAGTAAATCGTGGGGGAATTCAGATCCAAAAACATTTGTCATCCCAAAGTCATTGTTTGTTGTATATATATAAATAACATGGATAAAGGTATTGTAACTTGGGTTAAAGCTAGGAAATATTTATCTTCTAAAACAAGTAAAATTGGCAAGAAAGATAGAGAGATATATAAGCCTAAAATTAGTTTTTGTTGATTAAAATAATATTTTTTTAAAATTTGAATTACTTAATGGTTAAACCCTCTAGTAGATGAAAAGTTTACCTTTAGTAAGTAGGTTGATACACCAAAAGTTATTATTTAATTACATTATTTTATAAGCATATCTATTTTAAAGATTATGATAAAAAAACAATTAAATGTATAAAAAAAGGTTATAAAAAATAGAAATCTGATTAAAGTCAGACATACCAATTTACAAGGATTGTTTAAACCAGACCATTTAATATAAATTGCAATGGTTGATACTTATGAGCATTATTAAGAACTTTTTTTTCAGGATTTATTTATCCACATCTCCTATATAAAAAAACACACACAAACAAACATATAATACACACTGTCTTTTAAGATATAAACAAAAATAAATCAAAATAATATCAAAATAAAAAAACATCAGATGGATAATGTATATCTAAAGTAGCGCAGCAACTATACATTAAGTGTCTAAATGTCAAAGTTTCTGTAAGTTCTAAATGCATGTCTTTTTTTATAAAAAAATAAAGTAAAAATTTGCATATTAAATGTATCCAGTTTTACTTTTTTTCTTCTGTTCTTTTGTTGTATGACGTATATACAATTAACAATGTAGAGCAGCTGCACTCCTTATATAATTTAACTCTACATATATTATCTCTGTTTACAGCGATGACAATATAAATTTTGCCTTGGCATGCCTCGGCCTCTGATTGGCTGGAATAGATTACAATGCTGCTCCGTGATTCGTCAGTTTATTTTCATCAAAAGATTTAATTCACATATTGTAATCCTAATTGAAGCCCCAAACACTAGAGGCTGATTCTAAGGACAAGTATTTCTGTAAATTTACAAATATATTACAGTTTTTATAAACCTTAAATTCTGATGTTATTATTAAATTTTAGAGGTTTTCAGAAACTATTTTTAAATTTTAGTTTATAACCGTGAGATAGTGTAAAAAATTAACAATAGGCACCTCTGCGGGGGGGGTTCAAATATGGCGTCATTTTTATGACATTAGGGGTTTTTAGGGGGTCCTTTGATTAATCTTTAGATATTTAATAATTTATCTAACATATGTTATCTTATGATGCTTTTTAGGCTAAGTAAAATTTTTTTAAAAAAATATTTTAGATTTTTATATATGATATCAATAAATAGAAAAAGAAATACTTAATTACTAAAGCTACAAATAAGAAATTAAACTTGGGGAATCATTTAATATTAAAATTAAATTCTATGCATTCTTCTTCTTCATATTTTTTATGTCAATCGTTAATTATATGTTGATTTTAACAAATTTTTTTCGTTTTAATACATTAAAATAAAAGATTTTTGTCTTTTAAGTCTACTTAAACTTTTAGTGAACTAAGTAAAAGATTATTATTTAAGAACTGGATAGAAAATTAATTCATCGTCCATTGTCCTATCTTGGGTTTGATTGGAAAACAATTGGTTGTCTGTGTAAAATATTTATGCTAAAGTCGGCATTCGAAAAAATTAAACAAAAGCCATTTTCAATCTATTAGAATATATTCTACCTATACTCCCATTTAGAGTAGGGTTAGGGCGATACTATAATTTTCAATCTATTAGAATATATTCTACCTATCCTCCCATTTAGAGTAGGGTTAGGGCGATACTATAATTTTCAATCTATTAGAATATATTCTACCTATCCACCTATTTAGAGTAGGGTTAGAGTGATACTATAATTTTCAATCTATTAAAATATATTCTACCTATCCTCCCATTATATTCGTATGTCGGTAAGTAAGATTTGTTAATAAAATAAAACGTCTATATTCTAACTACATAGTAATTTACTTTTCTCTGTACTTGTGGACATGATTGTTTTTGATTATTCTCATTTCTCGTCACAACCTTGTTTAGTAAAATTTGTATAGAGCAAAGCGGTTGAAAAAACAAATAAAGGTTTCTATAACATCTATCTAATGTTCTAAATGTGTAATAATTTACTTTTCAGCATAGCTACTTGTAGAAATGATTGTTCTTATTATTCAATGTTTTTTCGTCACAACCCTATAAAGGTAAAATTTTGCATAGAGCAAAGCGGTTGAAAAAAACAAATAAAGGATCCTATAAACGTCTATTTAATGCTAGATTAAAGGAAAAAGTAAATAAATTCTTTGTAAAAAAAGGGATATTTCCACTTATGACAAACAACATTGTCTCTTAGTTTTTGTTATTAAATTTTTAAAAATTCAATAGTATATCGTTGTTTTTAAAAGCAAAGCTTTTCTATAATTAGGGTCGGTCCGTCCGTCCGTCACAAACAGAAAGCTTTTTTCGTTAATTAGGCATGTTAGAATTGTCCTATCGATTTCAAACTTTGCATGGTGATTCCTTTATTAGTTAGGTACGATTAATTTTAAATGTGTTGTTTTTTTTACTTTTTTAACAACAAATTTTTATGTGATCTAATCATCCGATTGATCTGATTTTTGGTAAACTGATTCCTGGGACAACAAAGTTAATGTTATAAGCGAAGCAACTCTATAATCAAGTCCTAAAATGTAAATATGTCCATACACATTATCCTGTATCAAGCAGTTTTTTAACAAATTTACTTACAATTTTGCTTCAAATCTTATGCATTTATATTCTGATTATTCAGTTCTACTAACACTATATAAAAGTTAATGTTCGTTTGTTCTACCGTTTCAGTACTTTGCTTTTATGGATGTTGTGATCCTTGTTTAAATTTAAAAATATTACTGGTCTTTGCATGAAAGACATACAATTCTATAATATATAGAAATTATTTTCTGAAACCTAAAATCTACAAAACATCAAAATATAACCCTCTAAAGAGAGGCAGCTGTCCGTCGTAGTGTCCTAGATTGATAAACAACACAAGAAAATAATTTGGTTGGATTAAACAAGATTCGGGGAATCACCACAAAAAATGGGATAACAAATTCATGATAAGTGGGCCGGGATAGGAAAGGCGTATACTAAACAAAAAGGAAACCATACAATGATCATGTTAAATATGATTCTGAACTTGCTGCTTTTGAATGTCTTCATAAAAAAATGTTCGTAAGGACTTGACGTTTTTCTAGAAGATTGATGTCATATTAAAATTTTGAATACACGTAACATGTCACAAAAATATAACATATCCGAAATAACAAGTTTGATGACATCCAAAGAAGCCAAGCTAACAAATCGACATATAAATAATGATAGTATTTCAAGGCCAACAATTCAGGGATCTAAAGAGATAAGACAATGGCCGATAAATTGATGTACATCCCCAATAAAATAACACAAAATTACCCTATCTGTAGATAACAATTAGTGGTTGAAACGTCTGGCCTGGCCACTCAACTAATTGAACCAACCAATCAAAATTCATTAAAAGTCCCCAAGGTTGCTAAGCCAACGAATAAGAAAACGTTTTTATAAGACTTTGGGGACTAGTATAATAACCAGCTCAATGTCCCCTACCTCCCTGTTAAAAATCAGAGAAGGTATACTCTCTTCCTATTCTTGATTGCAATAAAAAAAGCTACAAATATACTGAAAGATCAAAATGCTACGCAACAAATATAAAGAACATGAATATTACAAAGTGACCTTAAAAAATCTTAAAGTCTAACCTATAACTCCCAGAGAAATCGACGAGCTCCACTTTGGATTAATTTTTGTTAGATGAACTTGGAATAGCTGATCTTCTACAAGATGTTTGTGTGATACAACAATACCTTAATAGAGAAATAAATGTATGTATATGTGTAATCACATCAATAGAGATATGCTATATATCCTTATAATAAAGTAAAAGGATCTCTGTATGTATGTATATGTGTCTTTCTGTATATGTATACCAAAGGATCTCGATAATCGCTGAACTGATACGGTTCTCCTTTACAGTAGCTTCTCATAGTTCCTGGGCAGGTTTGGGGGAGGGTACCAACAACCCTCCCAAGAGAAATAAAAAAAATTAACAAGCGCCGCCTAGAAGCCAATTAGATATTTTTGGGTAATCTCTATATTAGTTTCAGCTTGATAATTAATGTTATTCCAGCGCATTCCTTATATTAATATACATAGGGTGAACCCTTATCATAATGTAGCTACGCTCACCTTGATTATAACTCTCTGTTCTTCTGGCTACCGTGTTTTCATCTGATAACTGCACATTTCTTCCCCTAATTAAAAAAAAAAGGATATAATGTCATAAAAGAAGAACAGAAAACGAACATTTAAACAAATGGACAAATAAGTTACAAAAAGATCATGCTGATTAATTAAAAATTTAGACAAGAAGTTTTAGGGTCCTATCTCATTTGAAGTTGATTAAATACCAGCTTCCTGAATAGCGTTTTGAAAGAAAGTCAGATGGACAAAAGAGTAGATGCGCATTTGTAAAGATAATCTTTCAGCTTTTTTATGGCTGCGGAATAAGGGGATAAAAAACACTTTACGCTGAATGGCAGAGAGAATCTTTACAAACTATTTCATAAGTCAAAATATGACAGAATATATGGGCTTATTATAATAGTATTTCAATTGATTGGTCCACTTTTACCTTTTTAAGTAAATGAAATCACCCCGAGACAAAATGTATTATTTTTGAAAATAGGTTAGGACAAAAATATATGTATACTGTCATATCCTTATCGGAAAAACTACTATTTAAAAGGAACCATCATTTTACAATTCTCCTTTATAAAAGTAACAGAATGTCTGTCTATCTTTAAGGATCTCGCTAACTACTGAACCAAAATGATTCTTCTTTACAAAAAAAATTACTAACCTATTGTCATGGAACTCAAGCTTATTTGAGTTTATTTCTTTTCCTTCTTGTATATTTTCTAAAGAGTCCACAAGTAAATGGTTCGATTCCTCCACATTTGGGGAACAACTTAGTTTACCTACTGAACTTACAGTAACCTTAATAGATACAGAGTTAATATTATTAAGATAAATAGTTAGTTACAAATGGATACACATGTAGATGTATAAATGGACATATAAAAATGGAAAAATAAATAGAGATGCGTGAATATGTGGATAGAAATATAGATGGAAATATGGAAACTTATATGGAGGTATTGATGGATAAAATTGTGTCCGGATTCAGGAATATGATATACCTAGCTAACAAGCGAAATAAAGTTAAGAAAATATTTGAATGGCAGATGAAAATTTTTAATTAAATTCTTTATAGATTACAGCTGGTCGGGATTCAAGGATGGATAAAGTATATTAACTGATAGATAAATGGATGGATTGTTTTATACCAATGGACAAACATAAGTGAAATTTAAAACATAATGATTATGCAGTAAAATATGATTTTGATACATTGCTTTATTTGTAGGAACAAATTCCTCACCTGGCTTATATGACCAGTGAGTTCTATAACAGCCCTGACGTTGCTAGGAACATTAGTTGAAGCAACCCCTTGGTCTTCTCCATTTATTGTAAATCTAAATGTGTTATCAAGGGATAGAATTAAAAGGCAGTAAGGTTTTCTTTGTTTATAGGGATCACTTATAATGTAGGACATGGGATGGTTTTAGATTATTTATTTTTTATTTTAAGTCTTAGTATTGATTAACACTATTTTTCTTCTCATTTCTCCCCTCGTATAAATAGCCCCTAAATGACACAAAAATCCGAAGACATCGGTAAAATAACCCTTCCAAAACAGCAAATTTTAATATATAATTTTATTACATACATATATCATGAACCCTAAAAGGTATATCCGAATTTTTCCGCTTTGTTTTTTTTATCAACTGTTTATGAAAAGAGATTGAAAACCTTTTCATTATACCTATTATTGCGCTTCTGAAAACTTAAAACAATGAGAAGTACTATTTTTACCTTATATTTCCCTCTTCTGTTCGTCTAACACCGACCTTATCTCCAACATTTAACCTAAACATATAAAATTCACTAGATTAACAGTAAATGTGACATTGTTCAAAAGGTTAGGTTAACTAAGCGTTAGGAAATCCTATTAGGGTGAGGGCTCTTATAGCAGGACTAGATAAAAAAAAGGGGGAGGGTTCTATGATCAACTCATCGGTTCTAGGAATTTTAACAGATCGGCAATTTACTTCAAGTAAGAAAGGTAATCTAATCTAAAAATATAAAAACTTCAAAGATATTTTGCTAGGTATACAATACAACTTGCAATTTTATTTTAACCCTAAAAATAGAAAGATGAACTTATTTTTTCATCCCCAATCAATGTATCCATGTAAAAATTAATAGAGAAATACATACCTATCAAGACAAGGACCATAGTTCATTCTGACAATAGTGTTATTTCTGACCAGGTTAGTTCCATCCAGGTAAACAACATCCTCCAGGCCACTCAGTTCAGCAGGAACCTTGTTGCTATCACCATCTTTAATTTTAAAAAAATAATAAAACATAGTTAGAGAATTAAGAATTTACAATTTTGACAAATATTGTTTGACTTGTAAGTGTGTCTATGATCAACAGGATATTCATATAGAAAATAAGTCTCAGATTGATTTGCTTTCAATCCATTTTAATTTTCATGGTCAATGAAAAATAACATGCACATTGCAGAACTTACTTTGTAATATAGATTTTAGATTTAGACATAAGATTTTCAACTGGAACATAAAAGGTCCCCTTTCACAATTGAATATATACCATCAAACATATATAATTTTTTTATTACTACAAATAACAAACAATAAGACATCTCTAATTTAGTAGTTTTTTTTTGTGAAAATAAGCTAGCTATATCAAGAATATATCTCAAGAATACAATTATCAAGACTTAATATTTTTAAAACTACATGGTAGAAAATCAAAATTCTTTCAAATATATGCCCTATAGATGTAGATTAAACCATTGACTAGGAAAAAATATACAGTTCACTAAATTCAAGTTCAAATGCATTTCGTGCAACTACCCCTTTATTAAATTGAACTTACCTGTAATGTCAAACGTAGTAAGGCCAATTTTCAGTGCTCCCGCCCATTTATTATCAACTCGATCCACTCGTACTTCAAACATTTCTTCTATTTTTAAAGGATTTTTAAATTTGAATTATGAGTATAATTATAGACAATTTAAACAGTGTTCATTTTCCAACGAAGTTGAATTTCTTTCCAATCCCCAAATTTTATCTTGAAATTTTCCCCATCCCAGTGATCTGTATAGAAAAAAAAAACACAATCCTCAAAGACAATTTTTAGAAACTAAGCTACTCTGTAATCAGGGTATGAGTGTACATACGTCTCTATCTACATTTGGTTCAAATGTCAAATATCCTCCCTGTATCAAGTTGATGAGCAGAAAAGGTGAGCAGAGCATTAATCATCCCATCCTTCTTACAAACAGTCATACAGCTTGCGGAGATTTCAAGACTTTTACCAACTGCAGAACAAAATCTAAATAAATAGATAGAATAACATTTAGGTAAATTGAAAATATATAAAGACAATGATAAAAGAATAAATAGGAAAGTGAAACCATAAATAAAAGTAACTGGATGTATGCATATCTTTGCGTTTGTGTGTCTTTCTGTCTGATATCTATGTGTGTGAAGCAAAGTATATCCATAATCTCTAATTTCAGTAAAGCTTCTTGTAGGTCTCGGGAAGGTTTATAACTATTTTGGGGAGGTTTCCTCAACCCTCCCAAGAGAAATCACCCCTTGAGAAAAAATACCTGTCCTCAGGAAATATTGTTTTTTCTTATTAAATGAAATTAAAAATGGAGGAGCTTCCTACTCACAACTTCCCCCTTTTCCTAAATATTCCTAGACGCCTCTAGGGGCGTCTCCGCTATTAGAAATATAAATACCTGTGCTGGTTTTCTTGAGCTGCACATGTGCCTCCAGGCATAACGGCCAAGGGGAGGCTTGCCTGACTGGATTCCATAATCTGGCTGCTTGCAAGTGAATTTTCAGCTGCGGTTACGGTGCGATTCAGGCCTCGATTGAGAACAGACACCTTAAAAAAGAGTTTATTACAAGAAACTTGACAAATAATTGACAGTTTTATCTGACTAGTTCTCTAATTCTAAGTCTACGCCTGTCCGTAGTAGTACGTAATAAATAGCACTACTTGAAAACCTAAAAAGATTTCATTTTTTGTGGGGTATAATCTTGTGGACGGTAATGTAGAATTAGATCGTACATCAACAAAACAATGCTCTAATGTACTTTGACATTAAATTGGGAAATTTTGGATGAAAAAATCTTGTTTTCTTATTTAGAGCAGAGATTTGCAACATGATCAAACACGACATTCAAAAATAATAACTATATAATAACTCAGATGGTATCTAAGTAGCATATATTTTCACAATTAAAAGCATTAACAATAACAACAAATTCTTCGTGTAAGGTAAATTGTTCTTTGTGATACAATAATAAAAACCCTGCTATTATATAAATACCTAGTATTTAGGTTATTCATATATCTAAATATTTAGTATGTATTTATAGAAAATAGTTATCTTTTAATTGAGCCCAAAAATGTTTTACCTGTGCACAGACGCCGTACAGATCAATGACAGCATAAACCCCTGCGGGCACATTCTCCATGGCAACCCCTTGGTCCTCCCCATTGATGAAATAGTGTAGAGCTCCTTCAGCCGTTCTCATCATGCCCAACCTAAAGGATTAGGAGTTTCAAGAAAAATTACACATTTAATTTGAGAAAAAAGCTAACTGTCCCTATGTTCATAGATGTACAATAGAACAAATGTAAATCAAAGGGATAGTTGCATGAAGTGCATTTAAAATGTTTGATTGCAAGCATAAGTTACAAGAATACCATCTAACATATATAATTTTTAATAACAATAAATAACAACCAATTATGCACCACCAAAATAGTCATCATGCGGTTTATCATGTGAAAACAGAACATTAGTTGCACATTCACAATCACATATCCAAAAAAATATGATTTTTAAGTCTTGATATTTTTATAACAACCTGGTAGAAAATTTTTATTCTTTCAAATATACATGTCCTGTAGATGTAGTTTAAACTATTGCACAAAAGAAAACAAAAGCAGTTTAATAAATTCAAGTTTAATGCACTGCGTGCAACTACCTACCCCTTTTCTTCTTTAGGGTCTTTATACCCATGAAAATTATCATAGACAGAGTTTTTAAAGTGATAGTTTCACGAAGTGCATTTTAAAAAAAATAGTGAACTGTAAGTTTTTTCTATTTTAAATAACGTAGTAGTGCATAATATAAAGTTATTGATTAAAAT
>LS042017.1:7816-19159 GCA_900241095.1 Acartia tonsa | reverse complement strand
CTGGTCAATGTTAAAAATTCTTTAACATATAATCATATCTATCCAATGCCTAATATATTCTACTAAGACATATAAAAATTCACTACTCTAAGTACCTTAACTCTTTAAATACACTTCGTAGAACTATCCCTTTTTTAACGTAGTGGTGCACAAGGCACCAATATTTGGGGTTAGACATATTTTTTTTGCGCTAGTACAGGCTGAAAAATACCCCAAACAAAATATCATATCAGTGTTTATAAATTAATTTTAAATATAAACTTTGATACCTTGTAACAACAAAAAAAATGTAATAGATTAAACAAATCTTTTCTTGCATGAGGGGTTTACTACCATAATGAAAAAAGTTTAAAACCATCACAGGTCGATTAGTAATATATATTTCCTTAATCATTTAATTGGTCTGGTGATTAGCTAGATCTTAAGGGATAAGACATGCGGACATAGTTTTACGTTCATTATAGATTTTAATTTACCTATGGCCAACATTTAGAGAATCCAAGTCACAGCCATAGTTATTCTTTACTGTGTTACCATCCTTAATAGATAAATAAAATAGATAGATAGATAAAAAGTTGGATACATTTAAAGATTGCCAGATGAATAGATAGTCATAGTGTTATAAATAAAAAGAAACAGATAAACATATAAATGGTCTGATTCATATAAATCGAATCAACACATGGTTATTAGTAACGGACCAAACATGTAAATATCCTATTTTACAAGATATTTGAATTTTAGATATATAAATAATAAATATATAAAATCAATAGGTAGATAGATTGATAGACAATTGAATAACATGATATGTTGTAATAAGATTTAACATAACTAGATAAATGGATGGATAATAAAAAATGCATTAAAATTGTTGGGGATGTATAGACAACAAACCTTCATAACAGCAGATCCACTAAGCATCCAGGTATCATAATCAATGTCAGTCATAGTATTAGGAAACTCAAGGTCTTCAGGTTTAATACTTGTGACGCCAGCCTCTATACTGCCACTCCATCTATCAACCATCCTCTCAACCTAGAAAAATAAATATGATAGTTGTAGAACGTTTTTAAAAATTAATGGTTTACATTAGAATTTCGACAACCGCAGATAAGATTATGCGCTCCATTTCAAGGAATTTTTATGTTGGTTTTGAGCAAGTTTTTATTCTTCATAATTCTACCTATTTGATACATTAAGAGTTGAGGATAGCCCTTTGACCCAATAATATTACATTGATAAATAATAAATTATGATAAAACATTATAACTAATACATAACCTACTAGGTACTTTTATAGATTAAAATTATTGTTGGAGAAGATTAGACACTTTTAGTTTGTTAAAAAAAAAATGGATTTAATACAAATCCCCAAAGTTTTGATGCCAACGAATGAGAGAATATGTTCATAAAACTTAGGGTTCCAGTATTATTCCTCCCTTTATTAAGCAGAGAAAGGAAATGGTTTCTATTTCTAATTTTGAGTTGCAGACATAAGAAAATTTTACCTGTATTTCGAACAATTCACCGTCCCTAAGAGCTCTATTGGACATGACAATAGCTTCATTAAATTCACTAAGAGCATTCTGTCTAGCCGCTGTGCTACCAGAGTTGGATATTCGCGCGTTTCTTCCGTGCAAATGGTGGAACCTAAATTAAGATAATCCTTCTATAAGCAACAGGATGACTGTACATTAAGATCTCTTTAACCGCTGGACCGAAAATTGAGGGATGGTATCTAAAAATCGTTCATGTAAAAAAATATCCCTAACAAAATTTTTCTTCCCGTGATGGTTTAAGGCTATTTCATTTTGAGATTAAAGTCTTTCAAGTTTTTTTTTTTAGCCCCCTAGATGCTCGGGGCGCAGCCACTAGTAAAAGTATAACTTACCTGAGATCTTGTAGCGAGTCAATATGACTAAACATAGTTCCACTGGTGACTGTAGAGTCCAGCCCATCAGGACTACGGAACTCGGATCCATCAATTATTGTTGCCTGCTCACAATATTGTCATCATTTTGTTCTGCCAAAGTCCAAGTAAACCCAAAGCATTGTGATTTCATTGTACAGGGAGAAATAAGATTTTGAAAATTTTTGAAAAAGGTAGGTAGGTATAAACATGCTTTGCGTCTTGAAATGTACTTTAAAGTTGATGTGATTTTCTAAATCTATCAAAATATTGGATCTTTATAAGGTTATGGATTACTTTCATTGTGTGATTTAACAACTTCGTTAAACTAAATAAAATTTAAAGTAGGTTTTTTTTAACTACAGATCAATAATCCACAATCATATTTTTAAAAAATTGTATAAAAATCATCATAAATGCACAATATGTGTAAATTTTTATCTGAGCTTAAATATGACAATCCTGGGCGGCCTGTCCATACAGGTCAATAACACCATAGACACGGTCTGGCACGTTGGTGGCAGCAGGACCCTGGTCATCACCGTTCACATAGAAATGTAGAACTCCACTCTCTTTCCTCATCACTCCAACTCTGTCTCCAACCTAGTGAAAAGGCAATAAATCTCTTAATCTAAGATTCTATTATATTTTAAACTAGCGGCTACGTCCCTAAAGGTCTCTAGAGGGAGGGGGTTGCGGGGGTTGGGGGTTCCCCACCCTCCAAGAAAATAGCTTAAAGCCATCAAAGGACCAGTAGGTACATTTCCTGAAAAGTAGAGCACAGACGGACATCGTTCAACATTGTATTATAGAAAGTAGGATAGTAGAATATTCCCTCCCTATGACTTTCTTAGGATTTTACGTAATGGGAAATTCTATCCCTATCTTCAACTGATAGTCATGGGATTTTAGTTTTTAATCCTACCGAACCTAAAAAAAACCGGAAAACAAAATAAACCAGAAATTACGTTAAAGGTTGGTAATTTAATTTTCCATTAAGTTAGATCCTGACAATGTCAATGCATTTTTCTTCTCGCATCCCCATAGATTACGAGAAAGTAGAATTATAAAATATCCTTACACAAAGATAAGGATACCATACGATTTTCCGTCAGCGAATGCAAGGATGGATTTTCTAAGATTATATACTAGTCCTTTTATTAAGGGATGGCAAATTATATATTGCTACCTAGAAGTATGTATTAGGGAACTAAAATATTTTTTGTACTTTTGATATAATATTCACTTGAGCTTGCATAAAAATTAATAAAGTACCTTTAATTTATCTAAATTTTGTCCATATTCATCAAATGTTGTAGTTCCATTGTGCATGACACCATTACCGGTCATCATCCAGGTTCCAGACCTTATGTTCGTCATAGTGCTTGGAAACTCTGTACAAATAAAAGATTAGTTTTCATAATAACTGATGCCTTTTAAGACTATCCTTTCGTTTACAGAAACCAAAACTGATAGAAAGAGCGTCATTTTTTTTCGCAATAAACCGTAAAAATGAAGTGCAAGCTTCCAGTTAAATGTGCTTATTAGGTCAAACTGTTCTGAATTATTCGTTTGATTAATATATGTGTGATTAATATATATCAAAAGTAAGTACAGTTTGACATAATAAGCGCATTTGACTGGATGCTTGCACCCAATTTTACGCATAGTTTGGAAACAAATGACACTCCCCCATTAAGATATAGCAAAGAAACAAGACACTATCAAATAAACACACAATAAAATTTTGGGGTGATTTTAAAGAAAACGAAGTAACAGGTTAAATCGCATTTTCCCAGTAGCGTTGGAAAGGTTATCTTAGGTTAAGAAAATACGCCCCCCACGCAGGGCTAGAGCTCCTCGCAGGGGCTAGAAATAGGAGAAAAGCTACTGTGAAAATACGACGAAACCCGCAACATAGTTTTCTTTCCATGATCGAACTTTTGGAAGACCATTGTTATGAATGACCATCTGGCATTACAATTGATCGACAAAATTATGATTTAAAAAAAAGGCAATATTAAAATATCTTCTTACTTTTTTAAAATTTATAAAGAATGTTTTAGAATGTTTTGTTGTTTTGTTACTTACGAAAAAAATTATGGTGTTAATAATTTTGCTTAAGCTAAAATCTTTATGTATTGTTCAAAAAGACAGGCATTAAAAACATAAAATCTAAAGATTGTTTGTCCGTCCCTAATTGTTTGACTGTTGTCGATATTTTATCATTCAAATTATCCTTATGTACTTTGCTACTTATTGGCATTGTGAATTTGTTTTTGTAAAATCTGATCTTACCTAAATCACTGGGTGCATGAGTTGTAACCCCAATTTCAATTGAACCAGCCCATTTAGCCACCATTTTGTCCAACCGAACTTCAAACATCTCATTAGGTTTCAAAGGTCTAAACAACATTTTCTTAGAATTTATTGAGAAAAAAAATATTTAGTACTTCTTTGCAGGAAAAGGGGTATTATAAAGGATACATTAACATTTTCCTTTATTTAGTAAAAATCACCATAAGAAACTTTTTTGAGTTTAATTAAAAAATGTAGAAACTTCTTAAATTGATAAATTTATAAGCATGGATAGGTATATAATCCAGATAACCTGGATACAGTATTGCAATTGGGGACCTTTTTATCTGCTAGCAAATTGCATTCTGCTCTTTTGTATCGACTTGGCTATGTTAATATTTCCGACGCATTTGGCAGATATTTAAAGACCCAATTAAAAGTCGGCACAGGGTCCACGGGGTGGTGACATACTTTACTTTAATGTTCAACTTTTCATATTTGAATTTCAAACAGATAAATCATAGCTTGAACCCTTTAGGTATAAGGTTCGCTGCGCAAAAAAACTTACCTGTTTGTAAGTACAACTCCAAAGTTAAAATCATCCGCGGCATTCGGTCTGTGCGCCGTGATGCCAGAGTTTATGACGGCCGCATGGGAGCCGCAAGCTGGATGAAATACCAGTTTGTCTGGCGGCTGCAGGTCCAGGCTTTCCCTGTTGGGCCTAAACATATAAATTGTACCTTTGCCGAAAATAAACGACAAACTAACTTTGTAAATATGAAAAAAAAATAATCGTTGTGATTACTTTAAATTATATCAGGGCATATTAGGAATTGTAGTGGTCTGTAGAACATGTTTGTTTATTCTTCGTAAATTAAAAATAAGAAAGGGGTGGGGTTAATGGTTCTGATATCCAACCTTGGGATTTTACCAAATGGATACAAAATATTAATGGACATTGAAAGGGACTTAAAAATAATATGAGGCAAATACCAGGGATAAATTAATCTTCCCTGTAATTAAATGCTAGAAAGTTGTCCGTCATTGTTCTACTATTTCTTGGTAAATAGGATATATAGAAAGATTTTTATACCTTAGACCAAGATTTCTTCTTGTAATTAGATTCTGTTCGTCCCTCTCATCCCTGTCACAAACGTGTTTTTCTTAAATTAATCTTAAGCACATAGTAGAAAATCCAAGTAAATTGAGTTTATTAAACCTACTTCGTTTAAAGCAATTTTACAACTAGCTCATTGTTGCCTAAGAGTGAACGGTAGATATTTAAAAATCAAAGTGTTACACTATACATAATTTCAGTCTTGTTGAACTACATTTTTATGCGCTAAATATCTCCCTGTTTTATTTTACAAAGAAAATTATAAAAAAAATGGAATGTAATAAAGAAACACTATTCCTGTCGACAATAGTGACCTTAACAGCCATTCCATAAAGGTCAACCACGCCCCACACTGTACCTGGAAGCCTACTGGCTGCCACACCCTAAAAAAAGGACAACTATGTCTAAAAATGCGCAGATAAACTAATCTAGCAATATTTTAGAGTAGAATATTATACACTTGTACAGAAGGCTTTAACTTTTTATATAATAGTCTAAATCCTACCAAATTTCCCAGGCCAGCATAAGAAAAATGTTATAGAATTTGATTCATGATTTTCGCTGCAAGTATTTTTGGTTTGGGTTTCATGCGTGATTTTTAGAGTAGAGAAGAACAGAAACATGATGTCATACATTAATCTAAAAGGCATGACCTCTTTTATCTTTGCTGCAAACATTTTTGGTTTTGGGATTAATTATGAGATTCAGCGCATTAAGACCATACGGATATTACTAGTTTTAGAGTATCTTTGCCACTTGATTAAATAATATAAAAAATGGGAATTAATAAACTAAATAAATGGAGAATTGTTGTACCCAAAGCAGAAAAATATAAAAGTGACGTGAAAATATCTTAACGAATTAAATGAGACATGAAGAAGATAAATTAAATTATTTATTAAATCAACCTGGTCAAGGCCATTGATAAAGTAATGGAGGTCTCCATTGGAGCGACGCATCATTCCTATTCTGTCTCCTTCGCACAGCTCGTCAAGGTTAAATTCTCCGTATTCACGTCTAGATTGATAGATATTTGATTGGATGAATATAAATATATAATGGATATTTTGATACCTTTATCTAATCATATGCTATAATATACCTCAAGAAGTAGGATTTTTTGTCTGAAGCTAAAAATTGGTTGTACTTTAAGGAAAGCTTGATGAATAACTTAAATTGGTTTTAGGCTGTTTTCATTATCTAATCGGCTATCCCCTAGTTAGGGACGCATCTAGTTAGGTATATAAATTAAGTTTTTTGTCTGTTGTATTAAAGGTTCATATAAGTTCCTAGATTGTTTTATACTAATACACTTTTAGATTAAGCCTTAGTATGGTTTTAAGCTTTTATATGTCTATCCCTATACCTTCTACCTAGATGCTAGGGACTCAGCCGCTAGTACAATATATTATTTTAATAAAATTGATGGAAAAAAAGAATAATTACGTATTGTAAAATAACTGACCTCGTTCCCTTGCCATTAGTAAGTATACCAGCCCCCGACATCATTGTGGTTCCATGTCGTAGGTTTGTCATAGTTCCAGGGAATTCAAATTGACAGGGATTGAACGTCGTCACCCCAACCTAGATAGAAAGATAGATAATATATAAATAGATAGACAGACATCATGAAGTTCCATGTCATAGTTTTGTCATATTTCCAAATTGACATCATATGGATTGAAGGTTGTCACCTCAACCTAAATTGATAGATAGAAATCATATCAATTCCATTCCGTAGGTTTATCATAGTTCCAGGGAATTCCAGGAAATCCTTTTAATAAAGTTAGCTTTCTAAAAATTATATCGAAGAATAAATTTGTATAAAATTTCGTCACTTGTGTCAAGTACCTAAATAACAAAATGTAAACAGTTCTGTCTGCAAAAATTCCCTTTTTAATTTTGACTAAAAATGGGGTCAGTTGGACTATCTAGATATACTATGTCTATTTTTCCATGACCCAAACTAATTTACCTCAAGACTGCCGCTCCACTTGTTGACGAGTCTGTCCAACCTTATCTCAAATAATTCATTATCCCTGAGAGGTCTGTGGGTCATCACAACTCCATTGTTAAACTCGTCAAATGGCCGTTTACGTTCAGCTGTCCTGCAAAAACAAACTCGTAATACATTTTTTAAGGAAAAAAATTTTTGTTTTAGTTTTGTGCAAAATTTTGGAGGGTGGATAAACCACTCTAAATCCCCACTCCTCTGAGGACCTTGTTCAATTCAATAAAAACAATTTTGTCAATAAAAAAATTATTCTATATCAAAAATGTCTTATTTGACTGCATTTTAGCTTAAAATATAATGCAAATGTTTAAATCATTTTCATCAAAATAAAATCAATTAGGTAGGAGATATTTTTATCTTGTTTTACTTTTAAAAAAACATTAATCATTCGAATACCTACCTAATACAATTTTAAAATTTTGAATAATTTTTCAAAAAATATTTGTTTGTCACATTCAATAGTTTGCTTAGAAATATTATGAACAAGAACAAACCTGTTATTATTTCCCAACTTAATCAAAGTACCATGTCTATCACAAAACCTAAATACAAACAACTATTAAAATATCCATTACGTTAGTGAGTCAGTGTGAGTGTGCAGTAGAATAAAGATAATAGTTTTCAGAAAAGCTTTGGATTTACATTTTAATATTTAGGGAACAGTAGGTAAACTTCTGGTCGTCGGAAGGGTAAAACAGTTTTTTGAAACAGGCTACTGAGAAAAATTATTAGAAAATGCGATAAAAAGATTTGAACCTAAGTATTTGATAGTTTTAAAACTGCTTTACCCTTCCGGCGACCAGTGCAAAGAGAAATTGCCCACAAGAAAATATAATACCTAAACAAAAAAATTAATAATAAAATTATTAAAAGAATTTTAAAAGTTGCCTTATTCTGTTGTTGCTAGCAGCTGCGGCCATTGCCGCTACTCCGCTGCAACCATTAGTTGCAGCTGCGGTTCCATTAGTATTGCAGGTGACAGCTGCAACTGTCGTATTGGCGGCTGTAGATACTGTCGGAACTACAACACCAGGAACATTTCCAAGTATGCTGTCCCTATTATTTCAATTCATATTAGATGGAATAAAACAAATAATTGCGAACAAAAGAATTAGACACATCAAAAATAAAGTTATATAGGTACCTAGCCTTTTTAAAGTTGAAATTTTTAAAAAGAATTGCGAGAGAGCGAATTGTCCATTGCTTTATAACTATACTATTTTCTTTGCCCCTAGGGCCCTAACCTGTAAGGTACAGCTGTGGATGTCTGTCATCAAAATAGCCTAAAACCACCATAAAAAACTAACAGCAATTTGCGATATCTTTAAATTAGACAAAACAAACATTGATTTGTAATATAGGAGGATACTATTACCAGTCTATCTGAAAATTATAATTTTAGGGCTATTAGTAAAACCAGGAGAAAAATTTACAAGCTACCAATCGAAAATATCTATTTAAAAAAGGAATTAAAATTTTTATGATTGATATAAATTCCTGATCAGCCCAGAAATCGAAGCAGCCGCAATTCCAGATGATGTTGCCGCCGATACAGCAGCCGTAGCCGCTACTGTAGCCGCCTAAAAAACATAAAACACATATTATGAAAACAGCAATGAAAAGCACATGAAAAGTTATTAGAATATATATTTTTTCTTAGTCATATTTGGCCTTTACAATAGATATCCAAACATTTGAAGCAATTATAAACCACTAAAAGGAGTGTTTATTCTGCACAACTACAAGATTAATTTTTTTTTGGCTCGGCCCCCCTATTTTTTCAAAGGAGGGGAGGAGCGGGGGGGGGAAATGGAAAAATGTTGTTAGTACTCTAGATTTTACTCATTTTTTATACCCCTCAATAATATTTTTCCAGTTTTTTTTTCCTCACACATATTTGGGAATCCACTGGAGAAAATACACCCCTGACCTCTAGACCAAAATAAACATGTAGGGAGGGTAGCTTTGATTACAAAAACATAATTTTAACCTGGATATTGGCATTAGTGATGTTATTAATGCTGTTATTAGCTGTTATACTGTTGAGATGGGTAGAGGCAGCTTGTGCGGCTGTGGCTACATTAGACCTAATAATAATTAGATAGATAGTTGGATGAGAGAATAGAAATGTAAATAGTTATATATAAAGTAGGGGATTATTTTTGTCTGACGCTTAAGTTTTTAATTTCTAGGTACTGAACAAATTTTAATAGGTATGTTTGAAAATGTCCTGTGGTGTTTCATGATACTTAATTTTAAGATTTAAGTATTGGAATTGTTTTATGCTATTTTCTTAGTTCCTCTCTGCTGCTACGAATGCAGAATCCCTGGATTCTAGGGGTATAACCGCACAGTGTAGATTTAAATTTGGCTCTCTTATTTGTAAATAGATAGCAGAGAAACATAAAATCGAGGTCAAAATGGAAAGTTTATCTAAGAATAAATTTTTTAAAATCAGTAGTACAAACTTTCTAATAAACATGAATAATGAATACTGAATAGGTATGTTAATCAAGCAAAAAAAAAAGCAAAGAACTTTTTTAAAAATTTCTTTTATAGTAAGTTGTATGACAAAATTATTGATAGGTAATAAATTCAATTTAAGAGACAATTATGTCAATTAAAATTCAATTTAATATTGTTCATTTTCATGAAGCTAAACTCATATTCATGACATACAAACAAAAATGTCATAAACATTATTAAAAAGAAATTAATATTTTCTAAGCACATTAAGTTACCTGTCATTGGACTGAATCCTGGCCTCCTCAACACAATGATCCATAATTAAGTTACCTGTCATTGGACTGAATCCTGGCCTCCTGCACACTATTATCCATAATTGTGACCTGAGCACATTTACCATACATATCAATGACTAGAATACGTGGCATTATCGGTAAAATAAATACTGTAGATGAAGCATCAGTGCTTCATTTTTTTTTGTTCGGCTATGACAATCATCTTAATTTAAACATTTATGTATCAATAACAATATTTATAACCTCTTATTTGAAAGAATATTTGTTCATATATTTATAATTAAAGATATGTTTATATTTTATAATTAAAGATTTTTTCTGTTGCTAGGTAAAAAGTTTAAATTTCAAGACTTGAAATCTGAAATCCTTATGAATTAAGTCTTATGCTAGATTAAAAAACACAAATTGAAGATCTGACATTTTATCAAATAATCCATTTCCAAATGCCAATATTCCTGCAAAGACGCGGGAAGGTAGGTTACTGGCGGCAACTCCTTGGGATACACCGTTCACAAAGAATATTAGATCTCCTTGTCCTAAAGTAGATACAGATAGGTACAGAAACTCTAGACAAAAAATTAAATTGCAAACATTTAAATAATATAAATGATTATCCTATAATAGAAAATGCTTTGATGAACTTTTTTTCTCTTTGTCAATCTCAGGGACAAAGGACCAGGATTCTACCAAACAATTCTAAGTTAAAATTTCACCATAACCCAATTCCTTCACCTCCCCCCCCCTTTCTTAATACTTCTCTTTAGTTACAGCACACAAAAAAATTTACGCCATTGAAATATCAAATATAATTAATTTGCTGTATCACAGCCCCTCCTGACCAATCTTATCTTTTACCCAACAATTTATGTAAATGTAGTTTCCCAAGAACATACATTCAACAGTCGACAGACAAATGAAATAGACTTCAAGAGTGGTTTTGCTGGTGGAACCATCTAATTATATAAAGTAATAAGCTTTTTTTGTCCGTAGCGAAGGATCTCACTAATCACTGAACCGATATGATTCTCCTTTACAATGAAGCTTCTTAAAGGTCCAGGGAAGGTTTTTAACTATTTTGGGGTTGTTGTTGTTGTAGCCATGATTCTCTGATGTTAGGACTCAGATGCACACGGAGACTGAAAGTGAGAATCCTTTGGCCAATTTTAGATTGGTAAGCTTCGCGCACAGCTGATTGTATTCTATGTTACATTACAAGCTGACCCGCAATTCTCGTGGAAGC
>LS042011.1:48315-60009 GCA_900241095.1 Acartia tonsa | reverse complement strand
TTGTCACAACCCCCCCCCCCCCTAGTTTAAACAAGCAGTGTTAAAACTTTTCAAATAATAATATTAGAGTACAGAAGAGGAAATGTTGTTTAATCATCATTGAGCTCTACATAAATATATCACCCAATGTCTTATCCCTTAAGCTCCTACATGAAAAAGAAAAGTGCAAAGAATGAATAATGTTGGTTGTCTTTATTAATATTATCACTAAATAAAATACGAAGATCCAACCATCAATATTCAGTTTACTAACATCTCTATAGCCCCAAAAAGAAGAAAAACATTGATATGTTGGTGTACAATAATCTAGGTACGTATTACACTTATCAAAAAATTACTATTATAAAAACAACAATTTTTATATGAAGGCTTGGACGAAAAGATCAAAAGTTTTCATGACATCAATAAAGTGAACATTCATAGTAA
Source organism: Acartia tonsa (assembly GCA_900241095.1). Taxonomy (NCBI): domain Eukaryota; kingdom Metazoa; phylum Arthropoda; class Copepoda; order Calanoida; family Acartiidae; genus Acartia; species Acartia tonsa. The sequence continues at coordinate 59,583 of LS042011.1, read as the reverse complement.
TTGAAAAATGTGCAAAAAGAAAAAAAGAAGGGTTCTTTAGATCAAGAATGGGTTAATTATTTTCAAGATAGAAAAGAGATTTAACCATAAGAAGAAAATATAAGTATATAGTGTAAACTACACTAACTGTCGTCTCATACACGTATAACTTACTGTCAGATATTGCATGTGCATAAACATATATTCTTGAACAAATATTACTCAATAAAACTTAACCCCATTCTGTCTAGGAATCAGTAATGGGCCAATCAATATTATTTATCAACTAGGCAAAGAGGAATTCAATTTATCACACATTTTTATAAGAAGTCTATATTTCTAACCATATACATCTGGCATGCAAAACATTTTTATTTAAACAAAAAAAATTAGGTTTGGGCCAAACATACAACTATTTAACTAGGTATGTTTTGATTTGAATTACGCCTATACATAACTACTGTTAAGTTTTAATTAAAAAGTACATGTGGATAGAACAACTGCCATAATCAGAACAGGGTCGAGAATAATGAATAATGCAAATCTGAAACTAAATGTTAATTTCTACTTCTGAAATCAGCATGTGAAGCTCAAAACAAAAACATTCATTCACATTCCTTATACATGCGTAAATTATATAGTACCTATAGCATCAAAAGTTTAAGTCAATTCAACAAAATAAAATAAATCATCACTCTACAAATTAGATTATACTCTAAAAAACACATCTCTTGATTCACATAAGAAATTAGTCTAGAAACGTGAAATTTTTCATAGACAATGGTTAATGCCATAACATTAGTTGACAAATATAGAATGTGCCACTAAAATAGAGTGAAAAAGGTCAATTATCACTTGTGACAAAACGATTATTTACGTAATAACTCATATTTATAACTTTAATTAACTTTTAAATGTATAATATCACTTATTCTGAAATAGAAATCTAATAAAAATCACAATTTGTGGACCATATGTGTGTGTCTGTATAGGTAAATTAACGCGAAGCAGCCATTTTAGAGAATTATAGCGGTTTATTTAAATTAGACACCACCACCATCACAAGTGTGTATGTTTACAGTTAGTAATTTTCTGTTAGTGTGTGTGTGTGATTTTGTGCATGTGTGCAAGTGAGTGTGTGTTAAACGCGGGTAAATATGGAATTTACTGGATCAAAATCTGGTCTATTCTTGCACCTAGAGGTCTAGTTTGCTTGCTCACACCCCTACATCATTATTGCCCCTTCTACCTTAAATTTTTCAATCAAGGGGTGGCTGGGAAGGGGAGAAAAAGTAAGGTAGACTCCAAAACTGATTAACTCACAAACGCACAAATCACATAAGTGAATTGTTGACAAACGCGCAACTAATCAAAATACACACACATGCATTGCGTATCTCTCTCTCTTACGACACCACTCCATGATTCTGGGCATGGCACAGGCCCCCACAGCGAGAAATAGAATATCGTACTCAACGTGCTCTGAGAAAGGTAGTTAAATTAATAAACAAAGGGGGATACGCGTCGTCTGGAAGTGGGAAGCTAGAAGGGGACCCATAAAGGGAAGGGGTGGAACCAGTTTAAATTACTGCGTAAAGTCCCCGCGCCACCCCTCCCTAGCCTATGGCACCTTCATGAAGAGGAGGTGCGTACAAACAAAAGTGACACACACGCCAGCGCTGCTGTATGTGTGCGTGTATGCAGCGTCACGCTAATGGCAGAATAATAACAACAACAACAAGAAAATCGTCGAAACCAAAAATAAAATGCGCGAAATGATTTCAAAGTTTCCAGATTTAAAAAAAAAAAATAAATCGAGAATTTTTCTTTAAATATCTTCTAATAGAACGGCTCAGTTAAACTTGTAATATTCTAAAAAAAATACATTTTTTTCAACAAAATGACTTTGTTATTTTGGGAAATAAGTGGACATCAAAGTTGACAACTAAATCAATTTTAGTTTTGTAGATTTAAATATATTCAAGATGAAGAAAGGTTTTTTTCCGTGGATTTATCTTTTAAAGGTCAAATATATTATACATTTTTTGTATAAAATATTATTCTTCAAAACGTGTACACCCATTGCTACGAAAAATGTTGTGGCATTAAACTTTCTACATATTTTCCCCCAAATAATTGAATGCTGTACTCGAAATAAAAGCATATTTTAAAACTTTTACGATAAGGAAATGATTTGAATATGTATTTATAACAAAAAATATGATATATTTTGAAAAAATTGTTATTCGTCAATTGTAATTAGATGTAAATATAAATAGGGAATTATTATATAGAGCAATATTCCAACCTCAAATGTAGAATGTAACAGGTAGGTTAGGCTTTTAGTAAATTACTTCATTGATCTCAAAATTATTTATTTCTATTTTGAACATATTTTTGTTTAGGTTTACAATAAGCCTGACAGTAGTTGGTGCAGCAGAAGCAGACAGACGAGAAATGAAAATAGTAACAACTAAACAACACCCCTTACTTACGTCTTAATAATAAATAATTCTGTGACATTTCATATTAAAACTTGTGATTTCTTTTGTAATTATATTCTATTTATTATCTTATATTTGTTGTAAATTTATTTATAGTAATATTTACTTTGTAAAATTGAAGTTTAAATGATCAGATATTTTCCAAGTTATAATGAATCATCAACGTACTATACATTATACTTTTGTTTTTAGAACTGAAACAACTTTTATATGTTTATTTTGAACAGCTTTTTTTCAATTTACTTGAGACTGGACCCCTTGCATTTGGGAGCACTTCTTTAAGGGAAGTAAATAGTCTAAATGAGTATCTTGGAAGTAAAATTAATGAACCAGGAGGCACTGTGTGACAGATGTTAAAACCAAAATTAACAAATCTATGACAGCCTTTGTTAGCTTGCACAATAATTGGAAATCTAACAATGTATTCTTAAAGATCAATAAAGTTAAATGTAATCCTGTTCTGTAAAATATTGCGGAACATTGCAAAGGAGAGCCTGATATATCATTCTTGCGGTTTGCGAGATCTTTTTTCGGTATATAGAGACAGACAAATATCCTACTTATATATTTTTCATTATACAAAAGACACATTTTGGTTAAGTGAATTTTTAAAAAAGTATACCTTTAAGTTGCTCTGTTTTAACCTGCACTCATAGACGCATAATCATTCTCTATATAGCTGTTGAGTGGCAACTCTACAAAGAGGAAGTTTTAAGGGTGTTTCCTATTATTTTTTCCTAGGGTAATGTTTTGATTTCTCTACACTTACTTACATTAACTCCTTACTTCCCTTCTTTGTTCAATTGAGAATCATATGATATCCTATATTTTTTTTTTTCAAAGGAGCTAATACATATATAAAATTAATATGGTTTATACATATAAAAAAAAGGATAGGTCAGCTACTCTAACGATCGAATACTGGTTTGTGCCAAAATAAGTAAAACAATATGGCTATTTTCTAAGTATACCAACAACAATATTAACCAGAGAAATATAAAATGCGTTTGTTTTGTGCCGGCATTGAGTGCAATTTAAACTCATAGTTATTTATTTCTGTATTATAGTTCAATGTTTTATAGTTTGATTTATATTCATATAATATGAATGAATGTTTAGAAACAAGTCAGGCTAATGCTGCACTATATAATATATGGACATAATCATAACTAGATTAAAAATATATTTTAAAAAAGGTTAGATGCTAAAACATAACCATAGAATTTATGATTTCTTTCCCTGAATTATACACATTTCTATTTAATATCAATGACGTTAAAGGCTTTAAATGAACTTAATGGAAAAGTAAAAAGACCAAAATCTATTTTTGTAATAGTTTCAGTTTTAGTATCGAAGCTACTCTATTATTATTAATTTTATCCTCCTTCCGGCTGTACGTCCGAAACGTCACGTAAAACTATATTATTAAGCTGTGAAGTAGTGTACTTTCTTGCATAAATATAAAAAAAATAACTATTACTTAAAAACTTTTAAAATGCGCATTTTAAACGCTAAATTATACCTAATTTACTTATTCCATTACTCCTTGAATGTATGATTAATAATTTTGTTATCAGCAAATTCTTTATACTTGAGCAAAAGTAAACAATCATTGTCCTTTCATAATAATCTACTCAAAATTTGATATTGTTATTAGTAGCAAAGCTACTCTATAATTTGAATTTTCGTCTGTATGTATATCCGTAAGAAACGTTATGGGGGAAACGTGATTTACTCAGCTCCTATAAAAGATAGACGGTTGAAACTTCTTGTCAATATGGAGCATAATTAAGCATAAAACATCCAAGGCGGTCGGACTTTCTTTGGCAGGTTTTAAGCTTTTTTTTCTCATATATTTCCTCCTATCTTTATTTTCTCAGCTCCTAGAAAAGATAGATGGCTGAAACTTCTTGTTAATTTTTATATTTTACCTTGCTAGTATTTTATTTCTTTATTTGCTTCACCATTATTCAGTAGGGGAGGTCAGAATTGTAGCATAAAACAATCCCCAAATGTTTAAAAGCTTGACTGAAAAGAACAAGTTGTTTTGATAAGAACTATCCGAGGTCTTTAGCTTTAGACAAAAAACTTTATTACTTCATATTTTAGGATAATATATTTTAATTGCGCAGACATTCTTTGATTAGGTTGCGTCTTTATATTTTGCCTGATTTTGATAAGTCTCTACACAGTGGCGTGCACAGGGTTTTTCCTGGGAAGTGCGCTAGGTAAGGTTAGTGTGATTTGGTTTTTAGGGGAGTGCATACACCTCCTACACCACCTCCCTTCTGAACAATCCTGTTTGTACACTATTTTAACGTTGATAATTTTAACATAAAACAAGTATTTATGACTCATAACTTACACAAAAACGCACACACAAACACATAAATTAGAAATGGAAAATAGGAAGGGAGGGAACAATAGACTGTAAATTATACTGTTTCCCAAACACATTCTCTCATAAGGCTTAAGGATTTTGAGGACATCTCAAATTATCGGGCTTAAAACTATTCCACAAATAATTTTAATCTACAGGGGAGATAATTTAGTTTATCATATTTGGGGATGTAAATCAATTTATCGTCCATAGTCTTATCCTAAGGATCCCTCCATACACGTAGAAACATAATTTCAATACCCTGTCTTATCATTATATATTATTATTGCTGAAAAATATGTTTATAGAGTAGCTCCGCAACCCAAAAAGGATTGATTACCTTAGAAAATATCCATAAAATTAGAAATCACTACCGAAACAAAATTGTCTCGCCTTTTTTTATTTGAAAATTTTGGTTTAATCTAGATATAATTTCTTTTAAGTTTGAAATGTTATTTATATTTATATCAAATGGCAGATCAAGAATTGAAAAAAATTCAAAATTTTAAAAACAAGAGATGTCAATAATTTGGAAAATCTTCGACAATATGATATAGGGGGTGTGTTTAAAACAAGGGCCGGGTTATACTACACTCCCCTTTTGCTATTTAATTATTGATTATATACAGATAATTTTAGCTTGGTTTAGATTTGAATTAATTTTGATGTTCATTTAAGCGTTAAAACTAATTATGGGATCTAGGGAATTTTGGTACATGTATTTATAGGAATTTTTATGCAATAAAAGTGTTTACATTTATATGAAACACAAAAATTTACTTTAAATTAAAAGGGAGCAGCCACTGTTTTGTTAAAATGTTCTAAAAAAATTGTTGATTTTTGTTTATTCTCTCACTTTGACATAATCTCAAAATTCTAGTTTTTTTATCATAAAAAATGTAGGTATTTTTTTATTTTTTCGTCTATTTTAAAAAACTACCTGCAATTTATTATATTAATGAAATTTTGTCAGAAAAACCAAACCCAAATTTAACTCAAAAAACTATTTTGTCATATTATTATTAATATGAAGCTTCCTTGAAAAGTAGATCAGACGGATAAAAGGATATTACTTCAGATCAATTTTAAAGCACTTTTGATTTCAATATTTAAAGAAATTTTAAGCATAATGGGAGGAAACGACCCACTACTTAGGATTTTACTTTTGAACAAAATATTAGAAATATTAGTTGAAACATTGTACACTAAATTTTTTTTAGAATTTAAATCATCATTCTGAATTTCTATAATAAAAGTGTTATCTTTTGTTAAAAATAATTTTGTTATAATTATCAGCAGTAATTAGAAAAAGTAGTAAAAATATAGTCTAAATTTTAAAGACATTGAAAGTTATAGTATTATATAAGATTTCTGCGGATATTAAAATAAAAATTTGTAAGATTAAAACTAGTTTTGTAGCCCTGAGTGGTTGAAGGCCCAGATTAACAAAACTGGTATTAATTTTATGTCTTATATTTTATTTTTCGTGAAAAATTTCTGTAGTACGATGCTTTGCATGGATTTTCGGTATGGCTGAGAACCGGTTCTGATCCAGCGGATATTAACCGGTTTCGAAGCCAAACTGAAAAAAAATATCTTTCTAAATGTAAACTTTAAGTGTGGATTTATTGTGATTTTGGTTGAATTTAACTCTAGAATCCAGCTAATATTAGGTATTATGTAACTAACATTACAAGTAGTTTCTATTGTTTCATATTAATTTGTGATATAAAAAAATAATATTTATATTTTTTAAACAGTTTTTGTGATAGTAACTGAAAGATTTCTTAAGTATTAGTCAAAGTATTAAAGCATAATTTGTATATAAACCTTCGAACCATAATTCAAAATAGCAAATTTTCTACCTTTATTTTTTAAAAGTATAACTAAATTGGTATTCCTTTTCAATTTCAACTTTAAAAGTCTTCAAATAGTTGTACTTATTTAAGTTTTAATAAGTTATTCTAAAAGATTCTATATTTTTTTTGTTGAACAAATTTTTAGAAATAAAAACATGTTTATTATTACTAAGTTAAGCCTTTTTTAACTAAATATTTATCAGTTATATAAAATTATTATTATGTTAATACAAAGTTGTTAAACAAGGGTAATATTGTCCATAAGTAGCTATAAGTAGCAATCTTAAAGATCTGGCTAACCACTGATCCATGGTTCTCCTTTACAATGTGGCTCTTTATATGTCCTGGGAAGGTTTATAACTATTTTTGGGGAGAGCCTAGAAAAAAATGCCCACTCCAAAAAAAAATTGAACGGATAGGTACTCCTTATTATTTTATTGACTTTAAACTTTGAATGGTGATGATTGTTTTCAAGTAATGTTTTACTTAATCGTAGAGACACTTGTTTGTTTAATGTTTATTCATTGTTCTTGAGCTTTTTAAAAAGTCCTTTAGTCAATATAGAATTTCAGTATAATATCGGGCTCTTTTGTGTATAAAGTTTACTGTGATTATTATTTAAGAAACTACTCTAAAAATGACTTTGTTACACATCATACTTTGGGGTTATAAACGTCAATATAACAGCCAGTCAAGTTTTATTTCATTGTTAAGTTTCTGTTATAAGTGACACATATTATTAGTTACAGATTTTTAATTTAGTTTTATATATTATTAGTAGCGAAGCTACTCTGTTAATCAAAATGTTCGTCTGTATGTATCTCTGAAACCTTTTCGGGGTAAACGTGATTTATTTAAGACTAGTGACTTCGCCCCAAGAATATAGTGGTTTTTTATTTAAAAGAAAGGGAGGGTAGAAGTAAGCCTAAAATTATTTGAAGTAAAAAATGGAATAGCTTGAAAACAACCTCTAGACTTATGTGAAGCTTCCTTAAAATGGAGAATCCAATCTGTATATAAGTTATCGAAAAACTTAAACTGCAGACAAATTTAAACTTTATATTAATACTTATAGCTTACCTAGGCTTTTTTTGGTAAAAATTCATAATTTCTTGGGATAAAAGGGAGTTGTTTAATTTTGAAATTTCTTTTCAAGTTTGACAGATTGTATCTGATTCACCATCTGGAGCAATAAATAAAATTAGATTATTATTTTTTAACAATTTATTAAAAAACATCTTATTATTTTTTTCATAAAGTATTGATTCTAATTGTATTGCTTTCAACGTTAATAAGATTAGCTTGAACCATTTTGTTCATATGTAGCTCAGCTTTAGGATATATTATTTAGGGTTGTGCCGGATACCCGACGATTTTCAATATCCGACCGGATACCGGATATTGAAACTATCCGGATATCCGGCAGATTTTTAAAGCCGGATATCGAACGTAGGTCAGATATCCGAGCGGAACCGGATATCCGGCATTAGAAATCAGCCAGGTATTCGGTATCCGGCCAAAAAAGTATTCTGCCCAACCCTAATATTATTACTTCGTATTTACATCCAGGGATCTAAAGGGATAAGACAATGGTCGATGAATTGATGTAATTTTACATTCCCAATGATGATACACAAAATAACCCTTTCTGTAAATTGAAATTAGTGGTTGAAAAAGCGTGTGAACACTCAACTAATTGAAACAACCAATCAAAATTCACTGAAGGCCCCAAAGTTGTTAAGCCAACGATTAAGAAAACGTTATTATAAAACTTTTGGGGCCAGAGCAATAAATAACCCATTGTCCCCTCTCTCTCTCTCTGTCTTGCACCAGATTTTCATGTTTTTTTTCCTTTTAATTCCCTGTGCTCCATGTCCTCCCCTCCTACTGCAGGTACGAACTGACCAATAAGGGAGTTCCATGATAGCATTTTTCGTGAAGTCCCTTTCGTGGCAACGCCCTTTAAGTGGCGATTCGTCGTATTTTTAAAATGGCTTTTGATAGTTTTTTTTTAGGTTAGGTTAGGTTATACTGGGTTGGGTGATTGCCACACATGGTTAGGCAATTGGCCCTGCAGGGTTAGAGCCCCCCGCAGGGACTAGAAATAGGAGAAAAGCTACTGTGACAAAAAAAAAGAAACGCCCCTTAAGGACCGTTGCCACGAAAAGGACTATACCCAATTTTTTCCTAGTCTTAATATCCATGTATATTCTACATCCATTGCTATCTGTCAAAGAAAATTTAACTCTTATACAGTTAAAATAACAAATCATACCAAATAGTCATTATTATTTAATTTTTAAAAAGTTTAATATTTAAAATCTTAGTATTGCAGACTATACATCTAAAAAAATGAATGGTTTTTGATCCGAGAAAAATACACATGATCTTAAAATCTACCAATGTATATTTTATATATCCAGTGAAATATATATAGATATTATATAATATAAATATATATATACCATCATTTCAACAAGTGAACACCCTCCCACCTGTTTCCTCAGCCGAGAAATAACAGAAATTACTGTACAGTCCAGGGCTGAAGAACGCTGAAGATAAATTGTGATTTTGGAGGATTTTAATTACGCCAAACCAGCCTTCAGCCAGCCTCAACACACACACGCACGCACACACACACACACGACCTCGGTTCTGTATCGATTATCTCTTTCTCTCTCTCTGAAAACACACCTCCCAACAGAAATAAAAAAAATAGAGAGAGATATAAACCGAGGGAGATAGAAAAGATAGATAGATAGATAGAACAGGGGTCATATGGTTAGCGTAATATACCTTCACTATCTCTTCAGTAACTGTGTGTGAGCCGTTGAGAGAGCAACCCAGTATATATTTAGCATATATATCCAGTGACAAATAACCAATAAACGTATGTTATAACGGTCGTGTTACTATCAACCACTCTATCTATCTTATATATTATTAAGTGATGTTAAAATGCAACCCCAAAGAGTGTAGCCTCTCTATAAGTGGTTTGTGAGTTGTGTGTGTGATGTAAAGCTGAAAGTTAACCACCTGTAGCTATACTACACCCTCCTGGCTTAGTTGTTGCACTACACACATTTACTTAGGAAGGTTAAGAGATATGTAAATAGATTTAAATATAATCAAAAAAGGACAGTTACGATCATAAGAGCGCAATTATAATAATCTTTATTTTTTAAGAATTTAGCAGTAACCTGAAATACAGCAATTTGTGTACTGATATGAACTTATCAACTTACAGTACTTTAATCGGGAGTAGTACCGGTTTTGTAGGTAAAGGCAATCACAAACGCTTTCCCCTTCTCTCTTTTTTAACCCCTCAATGTTGCCACCTTCTTAGCATAAAATATTTGCACGCCACTGATTTTTAATTAATTTAACATATTTCTAATCTTACATATGAACTATATAGAAAGTTACGGAATCTAGAATTGTATAACGAACAGTTGAAGAACAGCCGCCGACATGCCGAAGGACCTGTTAGCCGCGATGAATGCGGTAAGTTGATTGTTGCCGTTGCCGCGTTAAATTTCAGATGTGGATTGCTGGGGTTAGCAGCTTAAAAAATGTCTTAATTACAATACAAACGAGCGACGTCGGTTTTAGATGAAACAAAGTTCTATCCTGAATATTCAACTTTTTATACCTGAATACTCAAGTAATAGAGGGTTGAGGGGGAAACAGGCCTTTTGAGGGAAAACGACTTTCAAGTTTTATGTTTTGAATATTATCTTCAACAAGACTTCATTATCCCTTTAAAAGTACTAGTACCTTGATCGATTTAAGTGATTAATAATCCCTTTCTTTCAGAACGTTTATCCCCAATAAGTTGTTATCGGAAATTACCAATTAATTGAAAACTTATGTAAAAGTTTTCATAGCTGATGTAAACAAAATTAGTTCTTAATTTAAAATGATACTTTTATCAAAAAAATGTTTTGGGAGTTGGAAAACCGCAGTCTTACGACAATTTTCTATCTCACTATTTCTCTTCAAATTAGACAATTTTATTAATTTGAAACAAACTTTAAAAAAAATTCTTTTCTATTCGCTTCCCTCTGTTGTAAATTGTTAATGTTATTTAAAAATACTGCCTCTATCCCAGTCATAAAAGTGCGCCGACTCTAATTATTTTTAGTTTTAAAAAGGCCAAATTGTTTAAAGACTGACTAAAAGACCATGTTTATTGTTTATAGAGAATCCCTACCAACTAAAAATAAATATATTCAACAAATAACTTGAATATTGAGTTGTATTTATATGTACTAAAATCTATTGTTAGGTTTAAAAGCTTCCTCGTGTATTCCCTTATTTTCAAGTTTTTTACCAACGGTCGCCCCTTGCTTTCCAACTTTCTTAATCATTTTTCTTGAATTCGTAACTAGGGGGGGGGGGTTGCATTTTAAATGAAAATATCGCGTAATCAATGAGTGGAATATCCCTTTTGTGGAATATTTAAATTAAAAATTAACTATTTTTCCTTTGAGTTTAAAATACCAGAACATCTGTAAGGAACTGTTATTATTGGCAGAACATTAGC
>LS042011.1:36047-48215 GCA_900241095.1 Acartia tonsa | reverse complement strand
TGAAAATTGTCTTTTTGTGATATATGCAATTTAAAAAGACGATTTTCAAGTCTTGATATTTTAAAAACTACGTGGTAGAAAATTTAAATTCTTTTAAATATATGCCATATAAATATAGTTTAACCCATTAACTAGCAAAAAATGTGCGGTTCACTAAATTAAGTTCAAATGCATTTCGTGAAACTATCTTTTTAATTGTGTGTTAAAGTGTAAAACCTCTTATTTCTTTCAGGCTCAAAGCGAGGAAGACGAATTGGCCAATGATGACGTCACAGTTAGTATGGAGGGAAGCAAACTTGACGAATTTTTTCAAGATGTAAGTATTGCCACTACAGTTTGGAGGATTGACTTTTCATGCATTAGAATATAAATGACAATGAAATTGTTTATGACAGCAGTAAGGGAGTAATTTTTACAGTGGATAAAAAAAAATTGCAAATTTACACAAAAAATCCAAATTGACAAAAACACTCACTTTTTGTAAAAAATACAGTTAATATACTTATGCTAGTCGTTGAAGTGGCAGCAACCCTAAAAGAACAATCTTTTATAATTTTATTGTACCTTGACAAAAATGCTTAAAAAGCTGAATACTCTTTATTTTTATGCCAAAATGCCAATTTTCTAAAGATTAAATGGATATGTAACATTATTAGCATTTTATCACTTAGGATTACACCCACGTTTGGCTGGATTAAATATTTATGGATCAAGGACACGTTTCCTGTATACTAAACTAGCGGTTTGACCCTCAAGTATTTGGATAATGTTCCAGATTCTGCCAAAAATTATAGTATTAGTGATTCTCCCCCCATATATTTTTTTGTGGTATTTTTCTTTTTTATAAGTAATAAGTATAACTACAAGTGGAGTGTCGCACACCTCTCCAATTAGCCTGAAACCCTTTCTAGACCAATATAAGACTTACTAAAAAACTGTATGTCTTGCCATTTACGAAATTTTACCGGAAATATAAGCAATAAGACATCCTGTTACTTTAGTATACAGCATATAAATTAGCCTAAACCTATCTCATTTCTTATTGAGAGGACGATCTTTATTACTCCTAGCATTCCCTAGGTATAAAAAAAAAACTATTTTTATAGGAGTAGATTTAAATTTAGACTTTCTTATTTGACCATATTTGCACGAAGATATCACAAAAATGGCTGATTTATTGATTTATTATGTGGAAAACTACATATTGATAGCCAGAAGAGTCCAACGGAGAAGTCACTAACTATCTTGTTTTAAATAAAAGTAAAAGTCTTTATAGATGTCCCTTTTTTTTATTAATTTATGTGCTTTTAAATTTTAGAAGTCATGTCTCCATTTCCAAATATTTTGATTACTTAAAAATGATGAGCTAACAACTTATAGAATTGAAAAATAATAATTTGATGAAAATTATTTAATTCGGTGGAAAGGGATAATTCAATGAAGCTCTTATGTTAAGTTTAGATAATTAATAAGTGTTAATCTTTAGTTGATTATATAAAGGTTGAAAAAAGATTTTAAAGTTTATAGGTACTTCAGCATATTTTGAAATCTGAAAGCTCTGTAACGGTAGATTGTAAAGCTGAATAATCAGGATATAAATGTATAAAATTTGTAACAAAATTGTGAGTAAATTTGTTGAAAAACTGCTAATACGTAGGAAAATGTTTAAGGACATACTTACATTTGTAGGACTTGATTATAAAGATGATTCACTTATAGCATTGTACTTCGTTGTCCTAGGAATCGGTATTTCAAAAATCAGATCAATCGTATAATTAAATTTGATGTTAAAGTTAAAAATCAACATGTTTAAAATGCACGTACGGACATTCTGGTAACGATTATAGAGTTGCTACGCTTTCTAAATCGTACATCGTAAATCGTAACTACTACAGGAATAAGCATGCAAAGTTTGAAATCGAAAGGACAATTCTAACATGCCTTAACGAAGAGAGCTAACCGTTACGGACAGATGTACGGACCGACCCTAATTATAGAAAAGCCACGCTTTCAAAAAATCAAGATTTTTATTATTATAGTCCATCAATTTTAGTACGAGAACAATATTTATATTACCTGTTTCATTTTGTAAGAGATAAATAACTTTCTTTGAAAAGAGATTATTTAAGACAACAGAAAATCTGCGAAAATTTATTAATAAAAATCAAACGCTTTAGAAAAGTCTAAAATACACCAATTAAATACAGTACTTGAGAAATATTATTAGGCGCTTCTTTTCAATATGTTTTAGACAATTAGAGATTAGTTTAACTTAATTTTTATTAAAATATTAATATTTAGATTACACTAAAAGTTAATCTTGAAGAAAAATAAATTTGAGGTAACGGACCATGAAGGCTGGCTTCTGGAGATTGTAATAGTTGATGAAAAATAGTTTGGTGGAGGGTTATCACACGAAGATTACACTATTCTTTATGCTCCTAATAATATTTAAATTATATCAAAAGAAAAGAAAATAAGGTATAATCACTTTCGTGGCAACGCCTCTTTAGGCGCATTTTGTCACAGAACTTTTACCTTATTTTTTATCCCCTGCGTTGGGCTCTAACCCTGCTGGGCCAAATGCCTAACCCAGTGGGGCAATCACCTAACCCAACTTAACCTAACCTAACCTATAATAACTTATCAAAAGCTACTTAGAAAGTACAAGGAACGCCCCTAGACGAAAGGGACTGTTCCCAAGAAATACATATACCTATTTAATTTTACCCATTATTAAACAAAATTGTATTATATCCCAGTCTCGCTAAGTCAGGCAATTTTTTAATTTTCCCTGGCTTATGTCGAATTTTTAAGAGTTAGTCTTGATTCTAAAGATAATGTTTTATTGGTCTGAAAACATTGTTATTTTGATAAAGGTAAGTTGTGCTAAAATTCCGTAGAGGTGTGAGTTTTAGGGCTTAAAAACTGTAGTATACTAATATTCACTAAATATGTGATTCCTTATTGAATAGAACCATAGACCAAAAGAATTTTAATATTTAGTGAATGTTATCGTTCTACTACTGTTTTTTAGCCTCAAAACTCACACCTTTACGGAATTTTAGCACAACCTAACTCCCCAATTGACAATATTTAATTATTTTAATACAATTATTTTCAAAATTTTTAGTTCACCAAATATGTTATAAGCTTAGGTACTTTTTAGCTGTACATCTAAAAAATTTAATTTACCTTGTTGAACAAATTCTTAAATTGATAGTGTGTCAATTTTGTGTTTGTGTGGGAGTTTAAACAATTTCCTGATAATTTATTGACAAACATTTATCTTATCCTGCCGGCGGATAAGTCTATGGATATATTAAAACTACATGTAAAACAATACTTACGTTTTAATCAAGATGTTAGGTTGGGTTAAGTTGAGTTAGACTTAGAAGTATGACTACCACATACCTACCAACTTTTTAAGGGAAAAAACGTAATTTTCATGTTTTTTATCAGGGTGTCGGAGCCGTTTGATTTTGATGCGGCTCCGGCTCCTACCTTAAAATTAATATATCAATTTTTGTTCATTATTGAATTTGATAAAATAATATAAATTATTTACTTGTTTGCGTTACATTTTCAAAGTTAGTCAGAGGCTGCTGGGCACGGCTGCGATTTAGAATAACTACCTGGGTCTGTGACGTATATGAGGTGGAGTACGGCTGCGGTTTAGAATAACTACCTGGGTCTGTGACGTATATGAGGTGGAGTACGGCTGCGGTTGCGTCTAATTGGAGATCTTGACCTAAACAAGATAAGGAATATGTAAGAAAGTTGAACTAACGCTACCTATTCAAATTTTTTTAGCAAGACCAGCCAAAAATAAGCAGTTTCTTTTATTCCAACTAAGAAATCTACGTATGAAAAGATTGTTCATATTTTCAGTTAATAGAATTTGCACTAATGCAAATTGCAAATTTCCCCTTTACATCCTTATACTAAAGTAACAGGATGTTTGTTTGTCTGTGTCTGTACCGAAAGATCTCGCTAACCGCTGAACCGATAAGGTTCTCCTTAACAGGGTAAATTCTCAAAGGTCCTAGGAAGGTTTATAACTATTTTGGGGGAGGGTACCACCATCCTCTCAAAAGAAATGACAAAAAAATTGAAATTTTTGTAAATATCTGGGAGACTGTTAAACATTTGATGTTGCAGGTTCGAGTCCGGGACCAACATCAATGCACTCATCTCCCACCGCTGTTTTATATATTGATATTTTGATTATTATGTTATCATGTTATTTGTGTTATATTTGATATTGATCATATGTCCGCTGCTAATAAAATAAGATCATGTCACATTGCATTTATATCATTTGTATTACTATTTCCAGATGAGGTTTTAGTTTTAGTCTATAAGATGTATGTTTGTATTTCAGTATGATAAGCAATGCTAATTAAGAATGGCGGAAAAGTTCGGTGCTGTTAATACATGGTTTATTAGATAGGCTAATTTACAAATAGCCGGTTTTTACTCAATTATCAAATAGTAGCAGCAGCTTGTATTTTTTATAAAAGATCTACGGCAACCATGTAAAAACACACACCACTTTATCTGCTATTTAATTTTCCAAAGATTAGACCCGTAGAGGTTCGGTGATTATTTTCAAAAGTGCATTGTATCATACTCTGAAATAAACTGTAGGCCCGTAGCAAGGCCAGTGATTTAATTATTCCAATTATTAGGCCCGTAGTAAGGCCGGTGCATGATTTACAAAGATTTGTTTTGTCATAAACATTTGTTGTTTTACAAAAACATAGTTGTTATAGTTATAGTCAAGTTGTGTTTACATAAATAAATAATATTTTGTATCAATAAAAGAAATATTCTATGTGTTTTATTTTCTTTTAATTAACGCACAACAAGGACACACAGCGTCAACAAGTAGCGAAAATAAAATATCCAAACTTTATTTCACTACAATCGGATTTTTTTTCCAAAAAAAGATCGCAAGGATAATAACCTTCCATAGTAGCGTAAACCAACAACACTTTAATGGGAAGGACGAAACCACGTCATATCCAAGACAAAAAGTACAACCGTATATCCATACACGATTGTGTAGATAAAATCAAAAGGAAAAGGGTTGTTAATAATAATAAGAGGCGAAGTTTTTTCCAAAATACTGAAACCTCATCTCACTCTCCAAAAATGACTGAAGTTAAAATCACTCAGGAAGCACCCAAACTTTCTGATTATTCCCTATACTCAGACTACAAAGACAATGTAACATTATGGAACATTATTACTGACATTCCCAAGTCAAAAAGAGGAGCGTTACTCCTCATTGGTATAAAAAACACACACGAATCCTTCGGTGATAACATACAGCGTCAGCTTTTTCAAAAGCATCGCCCAGAAACGATAGCGGCAGCAGAAAACGGCGTAGACCTCATTTTAGAGTTTTTAGATACGCATATAGGTAAACCGTCAAAATCGTTAAAATTTCAATGTCTCCGTGATATCGTTGATTATCGCCGTAAACAAGGGCAAGAATTTGCGGAATACGCAAAACATTTTGAATATTTAGTAGCGAAAGCGGAAAATGCAGGTTTAACCACACTGTCCACGGACATAAAAGCAGGTTTTCTTATGAATAATGCCAACCTCACGGCACAGCAAATAGAATTACTAAACTCTGTAGTCGATCTTTCCAATGACGACAAACTCTACGAAAATGTTAAATCAAAAATGTTCGACATGCTCACTAATGTCTTTGGCCTCAATAAAGAAGAAAAATCTGACACCCTGTCAGATGCCTTTATGGCACAACACGAAGAGGCATTCGCTGCCTGGACCAAACGGAAAAATTTCCAAAAGGGTAAGCAGGGAAATAGTTTTCAAAATTCACAAGGAAACAATTACCAAAGTTCACAGGGTAACTACAAAAACACCCATGGGGGAAATAACCAAAACTATAAGGGCAACAATAATTTTTCAAACCAAGGGGGGCAGATAAACTCAAAAGACGCAATGGGACGCATTTTACAATGCAGAAATTGTATGTCCATAAGACATTTACAAAGAGATTGCCCATACAATCCCAAAAACCAAAATGCTAATAGGAACCAGAGGACAAAT
This sequence comes from Acartia tonsa, assembly GCA_900241095.1. Lineage (NCBI taxonomy): Eukaryota > Metazoa > Arthropoda > Copepoda > Calanoida > Acartiidae > Acartia > Acartia tonsa. The sequence goes on along the minus strand of LS042011.1, from coordinate 42,128 downwards.
AGGCAGGCGTTTGTAATAGAAGGCGAAAATTCAGGCACGGAAGACGACATTCCGGAACACATACTAAAGGAGATAGAAGCGGAAAGGGATGCTGAAGATGATACTCAAAAACACATTTTTTTCACAACCGATGAAAATGAATTATCCAAATTCACAGCTGAAGCACTAAATGCTTCTGCATTGGACACATGCTGTTCAAGCAGTGTAACAGGTATGAAATGGCTAAAAATATACATGGAAGCTATTCCAAAGCATTTAAAACACCTTCTCTCAGGTCCACATAAAAGTAAAACTTCATTTACTTTTGGTAACCAACAATCCCTAAAATCTCAAGGAATATACAAAATTCCAGTTATCATTGCTAATGATATTCATGAGCTATCCATTGATGTGATAGAGTCAGACATACCATTGCTCTTATCCAAAGATCACATGAAAAAGCTTGGCATAGCTATAAACTTAATCAATGACACAGCCACAGCTAATGGAAAACCCATCAAATTACATACCACGAGTGCAGGTCACTATATCATAAACCTCCTTGGACAAGATGATGCTGAAGACTCAATGGTCATGGAACATGTGATGCTAATTGATCTAGAGAAAGCTTCAATTAGAGATCAATACAAGATGCTCACTAAATTGCACAAGCAATTTGGGCATGGAAGCAAAGAGAAATTTGTAGACCTTCTCAAAGGAGCAGACAAGTGGCATGATCACTTTGATGAAATGATAGACAAGATCATTGACGGATGTGAAGGATGCATCATGAAGAAGAGATTACCAGATAGACCATCAGTAGCATACCCACTTGCTAATGATTTCAACCAGTGTGTAGCAATGGACTTAAAAATCCTAAAAGGCACACCCATTCTCTACATGGTGGACTATTTCACAAGATACACCGTTGGAACGGTACTAAAATCAAAGACACCTGAGGAAGTAGTAAAGGCCTTTATGACACATTGGGTTAGATACTTCCAAAAGCCAAAGAAAATTCTGACAGACAATGGATCAGAATTCACAGGTTCAATAATGATGGAAGCTATGAGCAAACTAGATATCAAAGTTCTCACTACTGCTGTATACAGTCCCCATAGTAATGGGATTTGCGAGAAAGTACATGGACTGGCAGATGGTATTGTAGTAAGAGTACAAGCAGACAATCCTGGTATCGATCTAGAAAGTGCAGTGGCGTGGGCATGTGCAGCCAAGAACTCCCTGTCAACAGTACATGGATTTTCACCATTCCAATTAGTTTTTGGAAGACAACCAAACATTCCAAACATTATTGACGAACCACCAAATGTACTGGAGGCAAAGAGTCACAGCAAAGCACTAGAAGATCAACTGAAAGCCTTACATGAGTGCAGAGCCGCATACATGAAAACTCAAAACTGTGAGAAACTCAAGAGAGCACTCAGAACAAAGATGAGAACTGCACAACACATATACAGTCCTGGAGACTATGTTTATTACAGAAGACAAATAGATGATAGATGGCTAGGGCCAGGTAAAGTGGTATATCAGGATGGCAAAGTGATCTGTGTGAGACATGGAAAGTACTTTGGACAAATTCATGCCAACAGACTGCACCCAGTCAAACCGGAACTAGCTGCCAAGATAAAAATAGAAGAAGGAGATACCACAAAAACAGAGGATAAATCAACAAACAAAGAAGTTGACAGCAAGGAAGAAAAGGAAACACACACAAAGAACACTCAGGAAATCTCTCAATACGATCTTGCCCAAATTGAAGATGAAATCACAGAAACAGAAGATAATACAACAGATGATAGGTCTGAAAATAGCCATGAAGATATAAACACAGAGGAATCAGGACAACAAGAAAAAAAGAAGCCTGGTAGACCAAGTAAGAAAAGCAAATCTCACAAAATACAAGTAACTATACTCAAAAAGGCAGAAAAAGTACAAATCAAGCTGGATGGCACTTGGCACAATGCAACAGTCACCAGCAGTTGCAAAAGAACAGGAAAGTACCCAAACTGGTATAATTTCAGTCTTGAGAATGGTGAAGTATTAAGTGACGATATCGAAAACCTGGAGATTAGAAAAGTGGAAGAACCAAGGGTTGAAAGGAGAGAGAGAGAGGACAATTCAGAGAAAAATCTTCCGGAAGAAGTATTGGCCACTCTAGTAGCGAAGGACGAAACAAACACTCCCGAAGCACTGGAAGCTAAACAAAAAGAACTGGACAAACTACAACACTTTGATACTTACGATATCATAGAGGATGAGGGACAAGAGTACATAACCACACTGTGGGTACTTACCATGAAAGGAGAGGAAGTGAGAGCAAGATTGACAGCTAAAGGTTTTCAAGAGATTCATGATGTACCCAAGGAATCACCAACCATGCATAAACATACATTGAGAATAATTCTAGCCATTGCCGCAACAAAAGGCTGGCAAATCAGTGCAAGCGATGTAAAATCTGCTTTTCTTCAAGGGAATGAACTAGATAGAACAGTTCTGGTAAAACCTCCAAAAGAAGCAAACCTGACAAAGAAGCTGTGGAGACTAAAGAAATGTCTTTATGGTCTCAAAGATGCAAGCAAGAAATGGTACGAAAAAGTCAAGAATAGATTGGAAAAACTGGGATTCAAAAAATCAGCCTATGACTCAGGATTCTTCTATTTTCTCAATGAAAAGGGAGAACTAGAAGGAGTGATTGGCCTACATGTTGATGATTTTATTCACTGTGGCACTGAATTTTTCAACAAGAAAATTCTACCCCAAGTTCTTGAAACTTTCCAAATGGGAAAGTCAGAAAGTGAATCCTTCATGTATACAGGATTCATGCTCAATCAAACAAAAGATGGCATCACCCTTGATCAAGAGAAATATGTGGAAGGAGTCAGAATTCCTCAAATTGAGGCAAAAAGATTGAGCCAAGTCAACGAGGATATGACACCTGAGGAACTAACACTATTAAGACAAATGACAGGCGCCATAAACTGGACTGTCAGGGCCACCAGACCAGATATTGCATTTGAAATGATTGAGACATCAACGAAAATGCAAGGAGGCAAGGTAGCTGATCTTAAGGCTGCAAGGAAAACCATGATGAAACTCAAAGACGTAGCCAAGATAAAAATCAGCAACCTCAAGGATTTCAAAAATGTAGAAATCTGGTCTTTCACAGACGCTAGCTTTGGCAACCTCAACAACGGTGTCGATAGCGCACAGGGATATATCATGTTCCTAGTCAATACAATCACAGGTGACTGCGCTCCAATCGAGTGGAGATCAAACAAGATCCAAAGAGTCACCAATTCCACACTTGCAGCAGAAACGATGAGCCTTACCACAGGCATAGATGCGTCAATAGCCACAAGATGGTTCTTGAGAGAAATCATGGGTGAAAAATACGATTTCCCCATCACAGCCATTGTGGACAACAAAGACGCCTATGAAGCTACTCACAATTCCACTGACGTCAGTGAAAGGAGGCTAAGAAGAGAAATAGGAATGGTGAAGCAGTGGTTGAAGGAAGGAGACATCAAGAAACTAGTCTGGGTGCCAGGAGATCTTCAAGCCGCGGATATCCTGACAAAGAAAGGTGTAAATCCCACAAAGCTCATGATGATCCTACAATCTGGAAAACTGGGCTCTGAATACATCAGAGCTATCAAAAATTAAGTTTTCAAACAAATATCAAATTTTGTCTTCTCAAAGATGAAATTTATCCTTAATTTTTCAATAGCACAAAAATTCTTTTCAAATTTTATTTTCTTCATTCACAAATAATTAATTCAATTTAATATTTTCAAAAGTTTAAAATAATTTCACAACCACTTGAAAGGTAAATCACATACCATCAAAAACTATTACAAAGACGACTTTAAACTAACTACAAGTTACGTTGTAGATACAAAACAACGGAAGTAAACTAATTAAACTTCTTTTTTTCCAACAACGACGCAACAACTAACGAAAGCGCAATACGCGGCATTTTTCACAATAACGGAAGTTCTTTTTTAACCAACCACGGATCTGATCGGACGTGTTTCATTACCATTGGATTTTATTTTTCTCAAAAAAGTGACTTTTCATGTGTTTTATTCGAAATAAAGCATCAGTTTTCGCTTTGTTTTACAGCAAAAAACCTCCTGATTTCCAAATAAACCAGCTCGAGTTTCCAAGGTAAAGAATTTATCCAAAAATTCTTAATTTAGGCAATTTTCTCTATTTCAGATTTTTTATTCAAATCATTATTTGTCGTTTTATATCTTTAAAAATAAAATCACTGACAAATATTTTTCAAAAAGTCATCGCGGCTATTATGACAATAAAAGTTGAACACAAGTTGTCATTTTTCTAAAAATTATTTTGTTCTTTGAATTTTTTACAACAAATATTAAAATACGAATAAAATTTATCAAGTTTAGTATTATAATTTAACATTATCCAAAAGTTTTTTTGTTATCTCCTAACTCTCTCTACTGTGTTTACAATCAAGATCTATTTAACAAAAAAAAGTAGTTTATTTTTTTCTTACAAACAATTCCCAAAGGTTTCGAAAAACTTTAAAATTTTCCGTTTCCCAATAACTAATGTTTTAAGCTATTTCAAGTTTTCACAAAAATTGTTTTCTTTTCAAAGAATCTAATTTTTTTCAAAAATTTCAGTATGGCTGAGAGAAGAGACAGCGGCAACATGAGCGTGCAGGAGAGCTCCGACGAGGACTGGGACAAGCACGAGCCGAAGGTCGTCAAGCAGACTGGACCCATCCACCTTCATTATTCGGACTTTGAATTGGAAACCCCAGCCGGTGCTAAGGTGAAATACATTCACCTGAAGGAAAAATCTCTCCAGGAATTCGGAGAGATGCTCCTGTCGGCGATGGAGAGAGAGGAGAGGCCAATGTACATCACGGTTGATGTATTAACAGCTTTTTTTCTAGAGGAAAGCTATGCTGACATCACCTCGGTGATAAAGGCAGTGACGGAGGCCTCGTTAGAATCGGGCCGTCACCGCGTGACATGGAGTACTTTGAGGTACTGCCCGGACAACGAACGCTACTGGAGCGACTTGGGTGACCTCAACAGCTGGATCCGTATGTATACAGCCCAGACGGGCGACCAGCAGCTTTCACTCCATAAGCTGTACCTGAAGCCTAGAGGCAACCAGCTCTTCACCTTCGCCGAGATGTATTCCGAATGGTGGAATAAGACAGCACTAGGTCAAGTTCCCAGCGATGCAGCAGTGGTGGTCAACACCACCTGGACGGAGAAGCATCATTCTCATGCCTATCTTAGTCCCAGGCTGCCTAGAGAACCGAGTAAGGAGGCGCTGCCCATCCCCTGTCCGTTGGGGATGACGCCAGAGTACACCGAGGATGAGAGGATCCTTTCCATACTGAAGAGCCGTGGACTCTGGAGAGGTCGCAGGACCAGGAGCGCGTCAAGGCGCGTCAGCACGAGGAAGGGGAGCCACAGGACGTTGTCCCGGGAGAGGGCCGACAGCCTCGTTTCGGGAGCCCGCCCGAGAGGTGCCAGGACGCCGGACTCGGTGTCAGCCCTGGAGAGGCTCTTAAACAGAGTCAGCAGGATGCCGAGAAAAGACGACCCCCACTCAACAGAGCGCGAAGCTTCCAAGGTAACGTCCAAGATCGCGGAGCTCTATACAGCTAAGTGCCAGGAGTTGACGCGGTATCAGCTCGAGGTCGAGAGCCTTCGCCTCGAGATCGAGCTCGTCAGGGAGGCTCGCGACGTTAAGATGGAAGCCGAGTTGAATAAATTGAAGGATGAAAACAGATACTTGAAGGAAGCACACAATAGAGCTGATAGACTGGCGGATAAATTAACAGACATCAAAGAGTCGCTGCGTGTGGAGAATGACAAACTCTACGATGAATTGCAGTTGCTAAAGATGACAAAAAAGGAACGAAGAGCCCATAGGAGGAAACAAGATGGTAAGAAACATTAAGTAATGTTAAACATTTGATGTTGCAGGTTCGAGTCCGGGACCAACATCAATGCACTCATCTCCCACCGCTGTTTTATATATTGATATTTTGATTATTATGTTATCATGTTATTTGTGTTATATTTGATA
>LS042011.1:7854-18851 GCA_900241095.1 Acartia tonsa | reverse complement strand
TATAAAGCAACTGCCATGCAAAATCTCAGACCTGTAACTCTTTTTTTTAGTTGAGTTCCTTTGACTTTTAGTTTTGGATTAAATTCTTGAGAAAATTTGATTTATATGGACAAATAGACAATGGACAAATTATAAAATTTAAACATTAAGTTTAATCTTGGTATTAAAAATCTTTTTTTCCATATATTTTTTAGCTATCCCCGGAGTCGGAGCCGCTCTACAAAATAACCGCTCCGGCAAAATATGGCGGCTTCAGGCTCCTGCTTCACAACGCTGTAATATAGTTAGTCTTATTCTCAACCAGATTGCCATTGTTACACTTAATTCATATTTTGTATTTTTAGCTGGTAGAACTACAACCAACGAGGAGTTGGAGGACATGTTGGAGCAAGGAAACCCAGCTGTTTTTACTCAGGTAAATGTTGTCTTGGCGTTAGCGTTCTCATAGATGGGAATGAGACTGTAGGTACATACAGAGCGCATATGATGGTCATCTAGGAGGAGATGGGTTTGAATATTTACTTTAACCGTGTTACAACTAAAGACGTTTTAAAAGTTGCACCTTCAGTACATCTCCTGTCATAGCCTGAGTTTTGCATATAATGCGGTTATGTTTAAAAAAATAGTTGATGCCTTTTTGTGGCTGTATCTCATCTTTACACAATCACAAGTCAAAAAAAAAAAATAGCCAACTGACTGTAGCTTTACCCATCTATCAAATACATGTTAGTGTTAGAAAATTCACTTTCAATTTAATTTAGGTATACACGAATTGATTTTTTTTCCAATTTTCTTGTTTGTCTCAAAATATCTAGAATAAAAACCAGGATAACAACATCCACAAATGCGTACCTTAACAAATGATTCAACCGTACTAAGGAACATTAATTAGGAAGTCCAAGGGATTCTACCTTTAAAAACATTATTGTTAATAAAGAAAATAATCAGCATGTTTAAAATGGACGTACAGATTTACTGGTAATGATTACAGAGCTGTTATGCTTAAACTATACCTTGTTTTTTCATGTATCCTTGTGCAAAGTTTGATGTTGATAAAACGATTTCAACATACTTTATTTTACTTAAGAAGCCATCTACTATGAATGTAAATACAGACAGACAGATAAACTGTAAATGTAGAGAAGCGTCGCTATTAATAAGTGGAAATATAATATTTTGAAAAGATTTGAGTTCTGTAAAACTATATTCTCTCACCTAAACAACTTTCACTTTCAGAATTTTTTATTTGATTTAAAAAAAAACATTGGTAAATGAATATTAAGAATTTGTACCTACCTATTATTTTTAAAAGTAAAGCTTTTCTATTATCACCGTAGGTCCATCTGTCCGTCCATAACGGATAGTTTTTATGACAATCATGCATGTTTCAATTGTCATGTTTAAACTGGTATGTTGATTCCTGTAATAGTTGAGTACAATTTCAAAAACATAGCGACTCTATAAGCGTTACCAGAAAGTTCATATGCCCATTTTACATGAGGATTTCTTCCTTTTTTAATAATATTTCATAAAATACAATCATCCTACACAATAGATTTTTGGAATAGCGATTCTTAGGACCAATAGGTATAATGGTATGAGCATGCCTTTAGTCATCAAGTCTAAAAATGTAAGTAAGTCCATATTGAGCACTGCTTTTCTATATTTGTAAATATACGTTTGCCTAACTTTATAATTTGTAAAACTTTTATATTTGTAAATTTTATTATATTTATTCTTTGAAAAAGGATTTTTATGAGACTAAACTATTTATAATTATTTATCTGATTGACTGACCAATCATCTAGGATAATAAATCTATTTTTTCAGGGCATAATAATGGACACCGCCGCCGCCAAGCAAACCCTGGCGGACATTGAGGCACGGCACGCCGACATTATCAAGCTGGAGAACAGCATCAAAGAACTTCATGATATGTTCATGGACATGGCTATGCTTGTTGAAAGTCAGGTAGTGTAATAATCTTCAATAATAACCTCGTTAATAACCTCTAACGGGTGATACTGCTGTCAATGAAACTTTAACGTCAGGTACAAAAACCAAACACATTACGGGGAGCCAATTTCTCCTTTTCTGTCAAAACACACAGGGTATTAGGTTAAGTAACACTCAACAGACAACCAACTCTTTGATTGCACGACCTTGCTCATAAAGTCCTAACTGTGCATGATAATGAGTTGCGCCTGTTTTGTAAAGCCCTTACCCCTACTCTATGTTCTCAACGATCTTTGTCTGAAAGTCTGGCGGATTTTCTTAAATCTTTGTCTGCTGTGTTAAATTGCGGGTTTTTAGAATTTTTCTTACAAATCCATTGAGTTACTCAAATTCAATATTAAACTGACAAAAACAGGGATTAATTTTTGTGTAGGATTTTAAATTTATTTTATGTCGAAATTGTAAAAATTTAAGTCTTTTAAATTCTTGTTATTGGGCTCGGAAAGGTTTATGATCTATTTTGGGGGTAAGGAAGCTCCAAATTTAACAACTAACCTTCCCATTCCCTATCACAAAGAAGCCTTTATTCTATAAATAACTTTTTAAATCCTACCTATATAATCTATAAAAAAAATCTTTATTCCTACTAAAAAAGAAACATATTTTTCCAAAAAGAAATCTTTTCTTTGGTGTAATGAACCAATTCTTAGTAGGAAGATCATTAATTATTTATAACAAAGATTTACTAAACTTAAACAAAACATGTATTTTGCACAATTATACAACTTAAAAGCTTTTTGTTTTATAATTTCATCTTTTTATAAACAATAAATGATGTTGAAAATGAAAATAATTATATTTTGTTTCTATATATTAGGTAATATATATTGGGGAGGGGATATTAACTCACATTGTCAACATCATACATATATTTTAATAACATGTATTTGATAATTACTTTTTTTACAAACTAAAATGGTACATTTAATTCAAACATGTTACAGGTCTGTGTTGATTAATCTAAATTACATAATCCATCAAAATATTTAATTAGACTAAATGGAATTTCCTAAGAAAATAATAGATATAGGAGTAAACCCATCAGATTTAGATTTTTTTCTAATTAAAAAATGGCATAAATGGTGGGGGTGGGGGAAATGTACCTTACAGAAAGTAAAACACAATAGTTGAAGCATCAGAATTTTACCTGGCAGTTTCTTTACTGTAGTCTAATAAATGAGAATGCTATCTGAAAGCACAGATTCCTGATGTAGTTTTTATGAAAATTAAGACCACGAGATGGTGTTTTTCATCCACAACAACTTAATTGTTTCCTCACAGTTACTTAATGTACTACTTAAAGTCACAGTACCTTAACTCTTTTATTAGGCTAGGTTCCTATGTGTAGTTTTAAGCATAAGGTACTTACGCCCTTTTTTCATAATTGTGCTCCTAATTTAAGTATTTAATTTGTTTGTGAGGTCATGAGAATTTGCTTCTCATAAAAGTTAGAAGTACTTAACATATTTTCTCCATTTAATATAAAACTTTAAACTTTGCAAGGGGTTATACCAGAAATTTTAATTATATACATGTTTGAAATTTTTCATTGGTTGAATTTATGTTCATGTATACATAAATACAAATTTTGCCATAACCAACAAAATATACTTAAGACACAGCTATGTTACATTATTTGTTTAAAATTTTGTATTTCTATTAACAGATACTTGTTTTGATTTAACCAGGTAAAAAATCATTTTTCATTTTGTATAATAAATAACTATAGAATACTATACTAAATAAATTATTTTGATTTCATTTTTAAGAGACATGTGAAATTTTGCATTTTATTAGGATTGAATACTAATAGTTAGATCTGGAACTATTGTGACAATTATGTTTTGTCCAAAATCTTAATTTGCAAAAGCAATGTTTTTATAGTTTGATGAATGAAAATATTTAGACTGTTTTCATTAGACAGGACAACCTAAAATATAAAATATAGCAAAAAATAAATTGTAATATTCAAACTCTCTCTACAAATTCTAGAATTTGATTAAACTGTGAAAATTTTATTTGTATTTTTGTCCTCTGTTCTAGTTTTCTTAAGAATACTTTTTCATTTATTGCCTCTTTAGTTCTCTTTGAAGTTTAAACCTTTTTGTAATAAAATGAGAATAGCTTCTTTGAAAATAAATTTTTTTGAATAAATAAATTATAAAATCATAAAATGGTGTTAACTTTCATCTTAAGTCATTAAATAAATATAATTACAAATGCTAATAATAATCCAAGGCTTTAACAAAATTTTCATAATCATAATCATAATAGCATGAAATAAATGATAATTACTTTTATAACCAAATTTTAGTAGTAAGATTATTGTAAAAGTTTTAGGTTTTAATTATTTATTTAGGTTTCATCTTTTGTTTTGTTTTGATTTAGTCCATAAATATAATTAATATGCTGCACTGCCACTTTATTCGTATGACAATAAAGCAAAGCACAAGCTAGATATTTTAAATAGTTTGATAAAACTGGGACTTTTTCTGTACTTATTGAGTGAATATGCATTTAAGATTTTTCCAATTAAATCTATTGTAATGCTTCCCATTGAAAACAATTTTTGATATTACTAAATGTCATTAATTTGTACAGATAAATTTCCCTTTATGATATAATATAATACAAGACCTGTGTATCCAAGACAATATTATGTTATAATGAAGTGATATATAGAATGCAGTTGGAGAGTTAAATGAAATTAACATCTTTAATTAGGTATCTCTATATTAGAAAAGTAGGTTTGCTAATAAGAAAGTTACCTAGTTTTTTTATTTCATTAGCATACACAGATGAGACATGTATGTTGCATATTAAAATTTTATTGCTTTTTAATGCTGATATATAATCTGAATTTTAGTAAGTTGTGACAGGTAAAAATTAGGCAAAAAGTTTAAACTCATATGATAGTGATATTATTTTTTAGCTTCAAATGTTTACCAATAAAATCAAAGGTCTGGCATTTGCTTATTACCCTCCAAGATTCATGATTAATATGCTTATGCACAATTTTAAAATCTGCTTTGGGCAACTGATGAACATGACATTTATAAAGGGAAAACATATAATTTAGCTTGCATTTGAATTAACCATCTGCGAACATTTTTTTAAATTAAATATCTGGGTATAGTACCTTTTGTGACAATGCCTCTGAAGCTTTAGATGGGTTATTTTAGGTTAGGTTAGGTGATTGTCTCGCAGGGTTAGAGCCTCCCGCAGGAGCTAGAAATAGGAGAAAAGCTACAGTGAAAATACAACGAAACGCTCCTTAAGAGGCTTTGTCATGAAAGTTACTATTCCCAAATATCCAAATTCTAGGGTAAGTTAGATAACCAAGTAGCTACGTTTTGATCACATCATGCGACATAACCCATAAAGTACCCGCCCTTTACTGCTAATACTGAAATTTAATTTTTTCTGATTCTAGGGTGAAATGATTGATAGGATAGAATACCATGTTGAGCATGCAGTGGATTACGTGCAAACAGCTACGCAGGACACAAAGAAGGCACTCAAATATCAATCAAAGGCCAGACGGGTAAGTTATATGTTTAGACATCTAGCGGTCATTTTCGAACTTAATTATTAATATATATGTACTAAATTATATAAAGAGCAGTATTAAGCTTGAAAATTATAGGTTTTACAGGATCTTTATATTTTTAATTTCAGACAATTTGATTCTTAATGAACCGATTACGCGTAGATTTATGACTTAAAGAAAAAATTGTTGATTTTTCAAAGATTTACCTATATTATTTGGTGTATTTATATGTATTTTTGTATGATATTTGATCATGAATTATTAATATATAATTCTAAGGTGGGGGCTTAATTTGTTGTACTTTATGTTGTTATATGTTTAAATCAGTGTCTTTTTGGTACCTTAAGGTCATATTTACTTATTTGAAAATAGATTATTTTTTTAAAGAGCATATCATCCACAAAATCTGAACGAAATGAAAATTCCTTTCTCCAATCAATCAATCACATAGTCAACAAAAATCTTCCAAATTCAAAACTATCGCTTTTGCCGGCTGTAATGGTAAATTTTGCTTGCGTTTTTTTCTGCTTTTTTTGTACCTACTAAAATGCGAACATATGCTTTAAAAAGGCTTTGAATACCTGGTGTGGACTTTTTTTTATCCTTTTTGACATAAAATAACTAACAATTATTTTACATTTGATTTTGAATATCCGAATAAGGGACACAGTGGACTAAAGCATAGAGAAATTAAAGTACGAATTACTGAAATACATGCATTAAGATATAAAAGTCACAGGTTTCCTGTTTTGTTTGCCATGGCCTTTGACCTCTTGGGGCCAACAAAAAAACTACTAAAAGCTATGTATAACACCATTTGTATTTATGTATTGATGTTAGTTTTCATATAGCATATACATACGTATAATTTTAACTGTATTTATTTATCTTATTCTATGAAATATCAAGGTTGTCTTTTAGGAGCTTGCTAGACCAAGAACCGATTTAGGAAAGAGTCACATAAAATTATATTTCCTCTATTTCGTTACGACGGATGGATATACAAAAGGAATTATAGAGTAGCCTCGCTAATATAAATGAAAAGGATTTATTTAGACGAAGGACTAGTAAACGTGATTGTTTTTTTACCAGAATACAAATGACAATGTATAGTTCTATGACCCTAGAGACAATTGATATTGAGGGTTGGTTGGTTGGGGGGGGAGTGAATCAAACAACCGCAATTTTTATTTTCCAGCACCTATGAGAAAGTAAACTGTATAGAAGAGCCACTTTGGTTCAGCGGTTAGCAAGATCCTCCGGTACAGACATACATCCTGTTACTTTCATACAAGGATTGACCGCTAAAACTATTGACCTGACACTCATGACGTCATATCTTGACTTTTCTTAATATTTCATCAAATTAAAATCCGTCATGGTTTAATTTTTCTTAGAAAACTTTTTAAAAGTTTTAAAATTTGTGTAGACTTGACAAACAAAAAATAATCTTTTCTGTGGGTTTTAAGTTTATAAATCGTCTGTATAGGTTGAATTTAGTCAGGGAGGAAGGGAGGGGATATTGGACTGTGAAATACACTGGTACCCAAAGTTTAATAATCGCGTTATCCTTTTCCTTGGCTTAACAACTTTGGGTACTTTAATTTACTTTTAATGTTTGACTCAGAACTGACAGGGTCCCAACTTTTCAACCTATAATCTTAATCTTATTATTGGGAAATTTTGTTTTTCATCATTGTGTGGGTAAATCAATTTAATTAAATTACCATTATCTTATCCCTTAAGATCCCTGCATTTAGTGAAGATAGACATACTTTATAAAAAAAGGTATAAAAGTTTTGAAAAAATTAGGGTTGGCAATCCGGATCCGGAATCAGCCCAATTTTTGGTCAATTTTAGAATCCGAATCCGGAACCCGTTTTTAAATAGCGGATTCGGATTCTTAATTGGTAGCCTAAAATTAGCGTCTTGAGTTTTTTCTTTCAACTCCCGCTTTTTGAAGGCAAAGATTATCATCATTACATATAAAATCTTTTAAAATCTGGTTCGATTATCGGAAGTGATTTATAGAGAACACCAAGAACATTAATTTTTAGGACATATGTAGCACTTAATTTTTTTAAAACGCCTTTTAAAATATTGCTAGAATCCGGAATCCTCCAAAAATAAGAATCCGGAATCCGCGGGAATCCGCCATTTTTTTTTGACGGATTCTTGTAAGAATCCGAATCCGGTCCAAAAATTTGACGGATTGCCATCACTAGAAAAAATACTGATCCTCAATTTGTTTTAGAAAAAATTTTGTCTTTGTGGTTGTTTATTTGGAATTCTGGCCGTTATTGCCATTGCCCTCACACTTTATTTTGTCTTGAGCCCAAAATATAATGATAAGACAGAATAAAGTATATTTTTATAAGGTTGGTTCGTAGATAAGGGAAGTTTATCAGGGGTATTTTAGTTGTCTCTGTTAATCCTATCATATAAAGTAATAGCGGCTTCGCCCCTAGCCTATAGGGGCTTGGACCCCAAGATGTTTGATAAAACCAAATTTTCGTATTATAGATTTAAAATAAGTATTTTAAAAAAAAATTTAGTTTTAATAAGAAATTTTTTTTTTTGGGGGGGGGGTTATTTTTCATTTTTTAGGGGGGTTGAGGGTGTCCCACCCTCTAAGAAAATAGTTATAAAACTTCCCGGGACCTATGAGAAGCTACCCTGCAAAGGAGAACCCGATCGGTTCAGTGGTTAGCGAGATCCTTCGCTACAAACAAACAGACACACAGACTACTTTGTATTATAGACTAGCCGATATGCCCCTCGGGGAATACTTGAGGTGGAGGGGGAAAGTCAATTTTAGTTTTAAAAGAAAAATTAAAATAAATAATTTTGGGGTTTATTTATTTCTAGGGGCAATTGCTCTTGGAAGGTTGGTGTTACCCTCTCACGAAATAGTTATTGACCAACCAGGACCTATCAGAAACTACATTGTTAAGGAGAACTATATCGGTTCAGTGATTATCAAGATCCTTCGGTTCAGACAAATAGACAGACACACACTCGGCAGATAGACATCCTGTTACTTTTATATAAAGACATAATTGTACCTAGCCTTCTTTCTATCTATCTTATCTCTATTTCTATATATCTATCTATTTATGTATCTATTTATCTATTTAGAAAGTTAAGAGAGGAAGATGAAGAAGTATTTAGACAAAATATGTTCAAGGTAAATAATATCAATGCAGAATGTGTTTTGTAAAGATTAGATTCCCTCACTGCCACTCTAATCTACTAATCTAATGTATATTAATGCATCCAAGCCCAAAGTCCATTCGGGGGACCTAGACTATTTGGGGCTACCCTCATTTACTTAACTGCCAACCTTAATTAACATAATCTAACCCATTTTATGACTAGAAGTTTATAATTGGCATCCTGTAACTTTTGAATTGGGAGTTGAAGAAGGACAAACGCCAAAGTTAAATAAACGTCCTAGGGGCTGGAGGGTAAAGGGACGTTTAACCTCCTCAAACTTTGAAACCTTTCATTTTATCCCCCTTAAATTTTAAAATACATTATATTACCCCCTCAAACCACTCATTTTTCCACTTCAAAAGCTTTTACGTCTTTGAATAGACACCATAGTTATAGAGCAGATGTGCTACTAAAAAGAATCAGTAAAAAGATGCATCAATAACAATTGATACTTTGATCTTTAAAGATTGAAATCAACAATTGCACTATACTTTTAAGGGAAAAAATCTTTGATTTATAAAGGGAAATGCAGTATATAAATTTTTAATTATTTGTCAAACAAAGTAAAAAGAAATATGATACAATACAAGAATAATTATTGTAGACAGTTTTCCGCGGTTATCAAAATAAAGAATTATAAGATTAAAACCATTTTTTAGCCCTATTATTTATGCTTTTTAATATTTCATTAGCGGATATTAATCGGTTTTAAAGCCGTAAAAGAAAAACTATTTCCAGAATAGCACAAATTTACAGCTGCTGAACAACCTACTGACGACAGCAAATAGCCAATTCCTCCCACTGAGAAACCTACTGACCAATAAACAACTGTATATTAGCAACAAAATTGAAGACCAAATTTCTCCTATCATACTATCTACGTATTATAATACATTGTTTCAGATGCTGTGTGGTACCGAGCCTTTTCCTGCAATGTTTAGAGCAAAGAAATATAAAATTAATGATAATTTTCTTTATAAACATGACTTTAGGAAAGAATAACCATTATAAAATTTGGATAACCTTTTTCTGAAAGTGATTTTAACTAAACTTTGATATACTTTACCTCCAGCTCAACTAAGATTTAAGCTTATTTTTCAACTTAACAAGGATGATATCATTCCTAAAAGCAAATCTTTGAAATAAAACAGTAGAACAAACTAACATAAACTACATAAACAGTTGTAGAGCAGAAAATTAATTTGTAAGTTTAAACAAATTGTACATAAACCTATTGCAAAATCATCATCATGCAAGTTTGAAAAAGACAATTCTAACATGTCAAAATGAACGAAATGTCGTACGGACGGATCTTCCCTAATTTAGAAATTTTTATTGAATTTATTAAAAAATAGTTTATATGGTTATTTTATTAACAGGCATATGATGATAAATTTACCTGTACCGGTAAGATTTTACTTTTGTTTGGCAACAACTAAAAAAACAGGGATCTGAAGGGATAAGACAATGGCTGATAAATAAATGATGAAACTCAAAATTACCCCTTCGGTAGATTACAATTAGTGGTTGAAATGTTTGGACACTCATCTAAATGAACCAACCAATCAACATTCAATAAAAGCCTCCAAGATCGTTAAGCAAACGAATATGAAAACATTATCATAAGACTTTGAAAACTAGTGTAATAAAGGGTCAAATGTCCCTTACTGGTTAAAAGATAGTGAGGAAGGGAACATTAAACTTTAAACTGAACTTGTAATCAAATTTTGATAACAAAGTTATGTTATTATTTGGCTCAAAAACTTTGGGTACTTTTTTTGAATGTTGATTGGTAGGTTCAAAACAAGTAGTGTCCAAACTTTACAACCAATAATTTTAATCTAGACAAGGGGTAATTTAATTTATGATCATTTGGAATGTATATCAATCTTAAATTGACTTATCCCTAAATATTTCTATGTAAAATAATTTGAAACTGAAAAAAAAGAGGCGTACTTTTGTTTTCTTGCTAACCCTTTTCACTGGTCGTGGTAAATGTGTCCTTTATAGTTGAACTTAATTTAATTCATGAATTTAGTAATGGCTAATATTGATATTTTGTACATGATACCATTTAAGGTTTCACTCTCTTAATTTTACTGTGTTATAATTTACTGTGTTTTTATGTAGGTTAGTGAACAAGATATAGAAGAAATGTTTGATTATGCTGATAGTAATAAAGATGGAAAAATTAGTTATCAGGTAAGTTTAATGT
>LS042005.1:9046-20100 GCA_900241095.1 Acartia tonsa | reverse complement strand
AATTCTTAATACATCGGATTTTATACCTTAATATTTGCATCAGCCTTCTACCTTTCCAGTACGGATATTTAATATTCTCAAGAACATTACAGAACAGTGAACAACGTGAGCTGTAGGCTAGTTATACCTATATTAGCGGATACACCCTTAGATGCCTCTAGGGGCACGAGAGGGTGGATGGGATGGAGGTAAGTAGCCCCTCCCTGCGATCTAGATGAAGCTTTCCCAAATATCAAATATGTAGAAGCCATTCGGTTAAGTAGTTATTGAAATCTTAAGCTTCAGACAAAAAACTTCATATAAGAGGATAACAATATTAAATAGTTCACTTGTCTAAAAGCACAGAAAATCAATCCTTGATCCTAAAACTCTTTTTTTCCCCAAGCTCTCCACAGACTTTCTATGAAGAATATAATCATCCTTGGTTGCTTATCACTTATTTAATTGCACTTTGATCCTATAAATAAAGATATATTTTTTGAAGATTTTTGCATTTTAGAAAATTATTTTTTGGTAGCACAACTACACTATTCATCTAGAGATTGAGACAATGGCCGACAAATAAATTTACATCCCCAATGATGATACACAAAATTACCCCTTCCGTAGATAACAATTAGTGGTTGAAACATTTATACACTCTAATAAATGAAGCAACAAATAAAAATACTCAAAAGATCTCAAATTTGTTGAACCTTCTAATAAGAAAACATTGTTAAAAACTTTGGGGACTAGTGTAATAAACAGCCCAATATCCCCTTCCTCCCTGCTATTTATCCATGTATGGCCATAAAAATTTAAACATTGGTTAAAGCAGGGGAAGGGGGTAGCATTTGCCTAACCACTGCACTGCAGAGGGTCCGAACACTGCTGGTTCGGGTCGAATGAAATCTTTGGATTTTTGACACTGATCGTTGGCACCAACCAATCAAAATTTAAGTACCAAAAGTTTTTAACCTGATAAATTATAAATGTGTTGATGAAATTTTGGGACCAGCATGAATTAGAGTCTAGTATCCCACCCCTCTCTTAGTTAAAGGCATTATGTCAAAGGGTTAGGTTACGTTGGAATAGTTTACCCCAAGAAAGGTTAGGCCCCCTCGCTAGTAAAAATATAAAAATATTTTTAACTTTAATAATTAAAAAAAAAGATGAAAAGAAAATCAAATGGAAATTTTTCTAATGATTAAATAAAATGATTTTTTATTTGAAAATTACAATTTCATTTTATTTTCAATTTAATCCCTTACTGGGGGGCAATTCCCATTTACTATTAGTAAATGACCCAGTAGTTATCTCGTTTTGGCGGGGTTCTTTTTTGACATCATCTTGTGAATCATCAAGGCATCATCAACTTAAGGCATGCGATATAACACTCTAACGTCTATTAGGGTTTCAGGTGGTGTAACGGACAACAAACTCTTTGATTACAGGACTTTTGTTTGGAAGTATGGAAGGTGTGCAATGTTTATATTCATTTTCCCTACTCTTACTATTGATGTCACGCACCTGACAAAGCAGCAGTAGGTAGTATTCTAGTAATCGATATATTATTACTGGAATGGTGCAGCAGATTTCATGTTCTCTGATAAAAGGATTCTTGTAGCTGGCTAAAATAACGATACTCCCGTCCCCTCCCCTGCTACTAGATGAACAAACTGACCAATAAATGAGATTCATATTTGCAAGCTAAATTTAAAAAAATCCCTGTCAATATATCCACATATAACCTACATCCATTATTTTCAAGCTTCTAGTTTGACGAGATGTGGTTGACGAGACTCGAACCAAAGGTGATGGGGGGTAATATTGAATTATTCAAGGATGAAAGAGATTTTACCTTTTAAGAAAGAGTTGAAAAGGAGGAATTTTCTTGAAACTTTTTAGCTGCACATTGTATTTTTCCGTTGTAAACAGTTTAACAAGCCAGGGATCTAAAGGGATAAGATATTGGCCAATAAATTAATGCCCTCCCCAATGATGATACACAAAATAACCCCTTCTGTAGATTACAAATCAGTGGTTGACATGTTTAGACACTCTAGTTAATGACCTAACCAATCAAAATTCAATAAAAGTCCCCAAAGTTGTTAAAACACGACATAAGAAAATTTGGGGACTAATGAAATAGACAGTCAAATGTCCCCTCTCTGTTTACAAGCGGAGCTACTTTTCAGTTTTTACGATTGGTAATACCATAGTATCTATTCTTAACAACTCTAAGATTCACCCGCGACCGCTCGTCATCAGAGGTGGTGACTAATTTTTATAACTAAAGACGCTAAAATGTTTCCCACTGCTTTTATGTCAGATGCGTGACATATCTAGACAGAGAAGGGGGAACACCCTGTGGTCCAAAAAAGCACAACTCTTTACCATGCACAATTAAGAATTCCACATAAAAGTCGCGCAATTAATGAGTTGGCTGTCTATTGGGTGTTATTTAACCTGATACCCTTTTAATTGATTGATTGATTAGCCATAGTTTCCTAGGGTTTTGACCTAAGTAGTCATGGAGTAGGATGAGACACTTTTGTATAGCCACAAGGGCTATCAAGCTCCACGTTCAAGCACATTATGACTTGACCCGCTATCTCATGAGAGCTACTCAATATTACCTCACCCTCGCCGAGTATGGCAGGTGTCCCAAATTAAGTCACCGTAATGAATGACGGTCTCCACAGAGGAGCTTGGGATAATGGTAGTACTGATATTATGTATTTGACTATTGATCATCCAAACTTACTCAGTAATCCCCTTCTTACACAACCAGGGGAAATTGCGTGATTATTATTGCGAATGAGAAATTCCAGTCAACATGTGGAGAATTGAACTCGAACTCTCACCACCGTAGCTCAGTGTGCTACCACTAAGCCACAACTCCCTTGAGATGTATCTCTATTCATCAACATTATTTTTGGATGTTGACATCCTTGTCTTAACAATCTCCAGAACCAAGATGAAAAACAAAAACAAAGAAGAAAATCAGGGATCTAAAGGGATAAGACAATGGTCGATAAATTGATGTACATCCCCAAAAATTTTATGTACAATTACTCCTTCTATCCATTACAATTAGTGGTTAAAACTTTTGGCCCCTTAACCAATCAATCAAAATCTAATAAAATTCCCCAAAGTTGTTCAGCTAACGTATAAGAAAACCTTATTATAAACTTTTAGGACTAGTGTAATAAACAGCCCAATGTCCCCTTACTCCCTGGAAAAAAATAATTATCACAAAAATACATCAAAATGTTCTTTTTGCCTTTTATAAAAGTTAGAATAAAACAATATTTTTGCGTTTTTTGTCATTCTATCTGTAATCTTTTATTTTGAACTCTTCAACAACATATAATATCTATAATACAAATTAGCTTGATGTCTGTCCGTCTGAAGCTTAAGATCTCAGTAACCGCTGAACCGATTGGGCTCTACTTTTCAGGGATTATACCTACTGGTCCTGTGATGGTTTTAAGCTATTTTCTTGGGGGGGTGGGACACACCCAAGAAAAGAGGCTAGGGGCGAAGCCGCTAGTATGTAAAAAAGGATGACAACATCCAGAAAAGCGAAGCTCTACAGTGGTAGGACAAACGAACTTGTTGTAGAGTGTCAGATTTGAATAATCAGAATATAAATGTATAAAATCGAAACAAATTGTAAGTAAATTGACAGCTTTCCACGGCTAGTAAAACGGTAGATAATGAGATTAATTCCGGTTTTGTCCTTTCTGAATGGCCTGAGTCCCGGGCTCACAAAACTGGTATTAATTTTATGATCTTCATTTTAATATTCGTGGAAAATAGATTGTAATACAATGCGATACACGATTTTTTGGTATTGCTGAGAACCGGTTGTAATCCATCAGATATTAATCGGTTTTAAAGCCATAATGGAAAGAAAATTTAAAATTATCTCTTGTACTATAAACTAGGACTTTGACTTTTTAAAAAGATTAGAATTGCCAGTAAAATCTTGTTTATCCGGCTGATTTATAGTAAACAATAAGGATGACAACATCCATAAAAGCGAAGCCGGTGTGACAAACGAACATAAAGACTTGTAGAGTGTCAGAACTTAATTAGCAGAATGTTAATTTTTAGGTCTAAACAAAATTGTTGTAAACTTGTATTGTATATGATGTGATGAAAATCTGTTGTCAATTTAGGTTGCTATTTCCCCTGTCTTTTATTTGCCAGTTCGTTCATCCAGTGGGATTGGGGAGAATGAGGTCGAATTTTTTTAAAGTTTCTATTTATTAGAGTACATGATAATCTGGTGTAAGATCCAAACAATATTAATTCCATTCCCAGCAGGAAAGTTGAGTTACTATAGAGCTCCAATCCCATGCGATTTTGTAGAGCAATCGCGCACGAGTTCTTTTGATATCGCTAAATAATTGCCCAATTCAGGAATTCCTGTATTAAATTTTGATAGGGTTGAAGAGTAGCGTTGCTACAAAATTTATGATTTATACAAGTTTTATAAAATTCTTATCAAAATTATCAGAGTAAAATTAATCAAAAAATGTGTCCAACCTAATAAAGACACAGAGAGAAGGGTAAGTAAAAGGATTTTTTTTCCAGAAAGGCTTTGAAACTGATTAATATCCGCAGTACTAGAACCAGATCTCTGCCATACTGAAATATCATTTATATCATCGTATTACAGACAGTTTAACTTCGGCCCCTTAGGGTCAACTTAACTCGATTTACTCTTATAATTTTTCTTTTAATATCCGTGGAAAGTTATCTATAATATGATGTGATAAATAACTGTTAGTTTCTTTGTCTTATGAGTTATAAAGTCTGAACTTTATGACTTATTTAATTGTGCATTTTTTTTCTTGCGAATTTACCTCCAGAAGAGCAAGAACAGAGGTGAATTCTTAAAAAAACTTTTTTCCCACTAAAATCAGTTTGCCTCACTAAAATTTTAGTGACGCAAAATTATCCCCTCTAAATTTTTAGTTTGCCTCACTGATTTTGTTTGGGCAAACTGATTTTAGTAAGGCAAATTTTGATAGTCTGAAACCATCCTTGGACAATTTTTACCTTCATAAAGAATTTAATTGGTTTTGTGTTTATTGTGATCTTAACGGGAAAAACCAAAAACCTTTACTACTTAACTTCAGAGGCCTTTGGGACACTTCAGGTATGGGTGGGGGGTTAGGGCTCCCCTTGACACTTTTAAATTTAGTTTTTTTTTTAAAGAAAAAGTAACAAACATTGTGAGATGATTCATCTTTTTCTTTGGGTCAGGCAGTTAGCGAGATACTTCAGAAAAGACCAACACACATACGTCCTGTTACTTTTATATAAGGATGATTTATTCAGGGACTGACTAGGTTATAATAGAACTAACTCTGATAAATAGAAAATATATCTTTTCCTTTATCAATGCTAAATGTTTAATGGTAAAGGACAAATTTTATAAAAAAAATTTATTTAATTTATGATAACAGCCATAAAAAGCAAAGCATATAAAATCAGAATTAAGTAAAAAATCCTTATAATAATTGTAACAGGATGTTTGTGTGTTTGTGTGTCTGTGTGTTTGTATGTTTGTACCGAAGGATCTCGCTAACCGCTGAACCGATTGGGTTCTCCTTAACAGGGTATCTTCTCATAGGTCACAGGAAGGTTTATAACTATTTTCTTGGGGGGTGGGACACCCCCAAACCCCCCAAAAAATGAAAATCCCCCCCCCCCAAAAAAAAATTTTTTTTTAATTTTTCTTTTTAAATCTAAAATAAGAAATTGAATTATTAAATTCGACTCTCTCCTCCTTAAGTGCCCATAGAGGCCTCTAGGGGCGTAGCCGCTAGTCAAGAATAAATTTACAGAAATTATGAAAACTTTTGACATTTGTATAAAAACATTTTAATAGTTGATTTTTTTTATTACGACTGACAGACAAACAGTCCCATAAAATCATAAACTCAAATTTGATGCTCAAATCTTAACAAAAAATATTTGTATTTTTGTAGTATGACTGACAGACCGATGGGCCTAAGTAAATTACATACTAGATGCTCATTGGTATAGAGAATGTTCACAAAAAAATCCGCCGTTTATCTAGAATATCAGCAGAGAAAATAACTTTTTTCCATAGCTTACAGACATACAGACAAAATGAAATACAGAGTAGATTCACTCTTTGAAAATCAAACATTGAAAAATAGATTTATTTTTTCTTCTTTAGTTTTGAGAAAATCTGTCCCTTTTCCTCTATTTGTTTACATTAGCCTTATCTCTGCAAGTTTCTGAGTTGACTCAAAATTATTTTCTTGTGTTCACTTTACTTCACTCCAAGTCTCACCATGGTGCAGTTTACAGGTATATAGTTGTATGGCTTTTAGTAAATTACACAATTGTATGGCTTTTAGTAAATTTAAAGCAGGTTTAAGGCTTTTAAATCCATCAAAATGTTAAATATTGATATTCAAATTAATCACTTCAAGTTTCACCATGGTGCAGTTTACAGGTACATAGTTGTTGGGCTTTTAGTGAAATATAGGGCTTATGGTAATTAAAAGCAAGTTTATAATATTGACATAAAAATAAATTATTAATATTTATCACTCCAAGCCTCACCATCGTGCATTTTACAGGTACATAGTTGTTGGGCTTTTAGTAAAATAGAGGGCTTATGGTAATTAAAAGCAAGTTTATAATATTAACATAATATTAAAATATCAATATTTATCACTCCAAGCCTCACCATCGTGCATTTTACAGGTACATAGTTGTAGGGATTTTAGTAAATTACACAATTGTATGGCTTACAGTAAAATATAGGGCTAATTGTAAATCTATAGCAAATTTAAGGCTTTTGGTAAAAATATTGAATATTAATATTTTTAGTAAATTTAAAGCAAGTTTAAGGCTTTTGGTAAATCCATCATAATATCAAATATTGCTAGTCTCACCATGATGCATGAGAGAGATTCTGTTACTTTTATATAAGGATTGATAATGTTGGTCATATTTAATGCATTTTCTGTCTTGACCTTTGATTGTGTTAGGTTTTATCTTTTATATATTTGTTTTGACTCAGATTTTAGACTTAAATGAAAAAATAGTCTTTAAATTGAAAAGTAGAACAAAAAAATGATATTTCCCACATAGCGTTACGGACTGACGGACAGAGATAAACAAAGTTAATTTTAGTGTAGCTTCACTACTAATAATGACAGTGACTTCAGTTCCTCTGTGATTGCAAGATTAAAGGAAAAAATTACAGTTGGCTTGTCCCAATTTTGTATTGGGTCTTTAAAATCAGCACCGGAAATATAAAGTCCCTGTAAAAGATAGAAAGGAATATGCTAGCAGACGAAAAGGGTCTTCACCAATTTGGGGCATGTAGTTGTTTGAATTATACATCTATACTTATACATTTATTATTTCAGGCAAGTTCACCCGTGTCTCTTCCGAAGGCTACGATGAATTTCTCAAGGCCCTTGGCGTCGGATTTCTTCTCAGAAAGGTAAGGCATTTTTATGCAATTCAGGGATCTAAAGAGATAAGACAATGACCGATAAATTGATATACATCCCAAATTATTACATCTGTAGATCACAATTAGAGGTTGAAGCGCTTGGACACTCAACTTTATGAACCAACAAATCAAGATCCAATAAAAGTCCAACTCCCCAAAGTTGTCAAGCCAGCGATTATGAAACTTTGGGGACTTGTATAATAAACATCCCAATGTCCCCTCCCTCCCTGGATAAATCAAAATTCAAAGAAAGAAATGAATAAAGTTTATAACAACAAGTTTCACAATATATTCAAATTATAAAAGTACAAAAATAGACGTCCAATCGAGTTAACTACCTGGCCTAAGTCATTGGGACATTTTTCGTCTGTATCAAATTGCTTTCTGTTCTTTTGTAGCGACCCTGCTATGTTTATGTTTCCGACGCTATTGACTAATATTCAAAGACCCAATTGAAAGTCGACACAGCTCGTGCCCCCTTTATTCAAACATTTTTGTGATTATTAAAAATTTTGACAGATTTCTAATCATTTAATGGAATTTATTTTGTTATGTTTAAAGTTTCTTTTATCAATACTATCATAATTTATCTCTGCTGAATAGTGAAGCTACTTTATAATTCACTTTGTCTGTCTGCCTGTCTGTAACACTCTCGGAGAATGTGATTTTCTAGGCTGCTAATCAAGATAGATTGCTTAGTTTGGGGAAGTAATAATGCGAAGATTCTCTATAGCAATGAGCATCCAGGGATCTTGGACAAAGTAGCCTTGGACAAATGAGCCTTTAGGACAAAGTAGCCTCAGGACATTTACTTAAGAAAAGTAGCCTCCTAAGGAAAGTGTTAATAAAGTTCATGGCCGCAGCACTCGGCCCCCTAGCCTATAACCTAACATAACCTAACCTAAACATTGTAAAAACAACATTCAAAATTGTAAAAACAATATTAAAAATTGTAAAATCAATATTTAAAATTGTAAAATCAATATTAAAAATTATAAAAATCTACCAACTAATTTTTGTAAAATCCACGAACTTCTAAACCACTACTTTGTCCGAGGCTACTTTGTCAAAGTTCCGCATCCAGTATATAATTTACTTGGGTCCGTTGGTCTGTCAGTCATACTACAAAATATAATTATTTAAGATTGTAAAAATGTATGTGAAAGGTTTCGAGATTTTTTCAAAATTTTTTTTAACATCTTCTCTTGATATGACATTATCTGTATTACCATCCATAGTTTTTTGTTGTAATTTTTTTAGGCCGCCAATGCCTCCACCCCTGTTATGGAAATTACAGAAAATGACGGTAAAAATTAATTATTAATTATAGGGAGTTAATTTTACAGCTCGGCAGCCGCGCGTCAGCCTCCTGTAAGCCTCGGGGAAAACAAACTTTTAAAATTTTAAAATTCACCTGGAAGTCTACATAAATCAGGCCCAAATATGACAAGCCCTATTTTCCAAGCATCCAAACGGGTTTTAATTTGAGGCTTAGGCACGGCTGCCGAGCCTTGTTTTTTTTTGGGTAGCACTGCATGGTTAGGTTAGTGCAGGTATAGGTCCCGCAGGGATTATGCATACCTTCCCTATTTTCAACTTATTTAAAAAATAAGGGAAGAGAGCCGGTTGACTCTGGAATAAGCAACAGGTTGTTCTTTCTAACCGTTAAATAGTTATTTATCGCAAGTATTATAGACAACTTTCCGCTTTTAGTATTGCTAAGAACCGGTTCTAATCCAGAGAATATTAATCGGTTTCGAATCTATACCATTTAGTTTTCCCCAGAAACACTAATAAAGTTATTATGCTTATCAAACATGTTTGTTTTTTAATATTAATTCCGTTTTTGAAGAAAATTGTTTTAAGCTTTTTTTATGGGGCTTCATTTCAGGATATTATTTTTGATACATAGAATAGGAAAAAGGATGTTTCAATTTATGGCTAAATTACAAAACTAGACTGCATCAGATTTTCATGTTCTTCATGTGATAAAGTTGTACTCTAACATACTCTAACATATTCACCCCATACCCTTCCCTCCTCCTGTATGAACGAACTAACCCATCAATGAGGTCCATATTAGCAAGCTAATTTGAGGTCAAATTTTCTCCTGTCAATTAATCCACGTATATCCTATATCCATTCCTGCATTCACATCAGAATACTTGACTCAATCTTTTTACACTTTAATGTCTACTTTCTGTCATCAATTATCTAGATAAAGTTTATATGATCGAAAGCATTTTCGTTTAAAAATCATGTATAGCATCGTGTTACAGAAAATTTTCAAAGAACATTAAAATAAAAAACCATCATATTAATACCAGTTTTGTCAGTGTAAAATGATTTTTCATTTTAATATCCGCGGAAAGCTGTCTTTAAATCAATGAAATTGATTGATTTACCCATATCATTTAAAAGTTCACTAATTTAATCTTACACTTTTTATTGTTTTTTAATCGTGTATATAGATGAATCCATTTTTCTGAACTGTTAAATTTTCTTTAGGTAACTGGGTTATGAAAACTTCAACAAGCATGAAGGCTATTGAACTTAAATTTAAGTAAGTTACAATTATCTTTTACTAGCGGCTACGCCCCTAGAGGAACTGAGGAACTTGAGAAGTTAGGAGTTGAATTTAATAACCATTTTTTTATTTTAGATTTAAAAAGAAAAAGTAAAAAATATTTTTTTTTTTTGGGGGGGGGGTGGGAGATTTTTATCTAGGGGCGATTTCTCTTGGGAGGGTGGTGATAAAAGATTATAAGGATATTTTAGTCTATTTCATATTTTAGATGTTGAATATTTATTTTCTCTTACAATATTTTTAGAATTTTAATTTGAAAATTGCACGTTTTTTTTCACTGATCTTTCAATCAGAATTTTGATTAAATTTTCCTAATCAAATAAACAAGGATGTTCAAGCTTTTTTTTTGAGGGATTAAAATGAGGGGTTTCAAAGGTTTGAGGCAGATAATTTAATGTATTTTGAAAGATTTTGAGGAGGTTAAACACCAATTTTATAAACTCCTCATTAGACGTTCATGTAACCACCTATACAAGAAATATCAAAGTTCACTAATGTTGAATTCAAGTGATAATTGTGCACTACATAGCTTAAGGTTTAGGAATCAATAAGAATTTTTGGATAAAGTCCCTTTCGTGGCAACGTCGCTTAAGGGGCGATTCATCATATTTTCAAAATGTCTTTTAATAAGTTATTTTAGGTTAGGTTAGGTTATATTGGGTTATGTGATTGCCCCGCAGGGATAGGCAATTGGCCCCGCAGAGTTAGAGCCCCCCACTGGGGCTAGAAATAGAAGAAAGGCTACTGCGAAAATACAAAAAACGCCTCTGAAGAGGCGTTGTCTTGAAAGGGACTATACCCGAATTTTTAAAAGCGAAGCTTTTATATAATTAGGGTCGGTCCGTCCGTCCGTCCGTCCGTCCGTACGTCCGTCCGTCCGTCCGTCCGTACGTCCGTAACGGATAGCTTTTTTCGTTAATTTAGGCATGTTAGAATTGTCCTATCGATTTCAAATTTTGCATGGTGATT
>LS042000.1:5730-19954 GCA_900241095.1 Acartia tonsa | reverse complement strand
CTAAGTACTAAGGGACCTAAATTTAAACTACAATGCATGCTAAATTAACTAAGATCATTACCTTTAAGCCAGGAGAAGAACTTGATAGTTCAAGAGTCAATGAATAA
This sequence comes from Acartia tonsa, assembly GCA_900241095.1. Lineage (NCBI taxonomy): Eukaryota > Metazoa > Arthropoda > Copepoda > Calanoida > Acartiidae > Acartia > Acartia tonsa. The sequence goes on along the minus strand of LS042000.1, from coordinate 19,847 downwards.
CTGAGATATTTTAAGAGGTGCAAGTTATAACAACAACTATTTACCAGGATCTAAGTCCTTGTCTGTTTAATAAGGTGTTTGTATGTTAAACTTGTGACGTAAATGAAGCTATGGCTATAGGTATACTTAGTTTTACATAATGGTTACATGATTACTTTAACAATAGATATAATGTTTTATATAAGCATATAACAATATTCAATCACATACAGATTACCATGATTAGGCTAGTATTACCCATATATGGTATTATATTGGTAATATTAGACTTATAAATGCATAAAAATACATAAAAAGTGCCTAAGGGCTGACCAGAGTAATTGTGTCTTGTGCCTGAAGTGCGCGCGATAATTACTATGGCCTGTCAATCATTATTCAGATCAAACTTTTATATGGTGTTAAATTTATAGAGAATATAAATAAAGTGAACTAGATGCGAAGCATTTCTATAAGAGTCGTGTTTGTACGTTCAAAGAATTTTGAAATCTGGAGGTCGCATCTCCATTCATATTATTGGGTCTAATTGTGGCAGTCTTTCAGCAGTTAGATCGGTGTATTTCTTGCAGGTTTTCTTTAAGTAACGCAAAATAGACCTTATATTGCTCTAATTAAGTTTTTTTCCTCTCAAAAAGTTTTGGGAATTTCGAAAATAATCGTACTCGTTTTCGAACCTTGAAAAATGAAAAAAATATCAAGGACTTCAATAAAACGCTATTTATCACCCAGGGATAGGGACATGGCTTGTGAAAACTATTTTATCCAAAAAAATTTCTTTAGACAGGTTTTAAGGTTGATCAAATAAGTTTATGCTACTTCTTTGTTCATTATTAATTTAGGTTGCTTTTTCATCTAACATTTATTGGCCAGTTCGTTCATCCAGTAGGAGGGGATGGGGTGGATTGTTATTTTAGCACGCTACAAATTTTACGTTATTAGAGTACATGATAATTTGGTGTTAGATCCAAATAATAAAAAATCTATTAACCAGTTGCAATATTTCTGTCCTTAAAATTACCTCATTCAATAATTATTTGTACACTCGCGTAGATTTCTTATGTCTTTATAATTTTGGTTTTATGGTTTGGTAACTTACACAAATTTTTTTTTTTCATTTTTAAATTAAACATTCTTTTTAAAATTGTCATCCTTTTAATTTCTTGTTATTGTTGCTATAAAATTTTCCCATTTGAAGTTCTTCTATTCTATAAAGTTATATCATATTAATCAAATAGGAGCATTTCTGTTTCTTATTGAACTAACTCATAACTACCTAAATTTGTCATACGTATGGCAGGTGTCATATTCCAACTTGCCAAAATAAATGTAAATAGACGTAAAAATAGAATAGTATGGCTTCAAAACTGATTAAACCAAGTTCTGAGCCATACTAAAAAATTTCATACAACTTTCTATGGACATTAAAATAAAAATAATAAAAAAAACATTCTTGTTATCCCGGGCCTAAGACCCCTTGGGTCTAAAAAAAACTGGGTTTTATCCTTTAATTTTTCATTTTAATATCCGCAGAAAGCTGTCTATAATACGATGCGCTAAATAACTATTAATAGCTTTTATAATTTTATCTTAATAATCACCCAACCTCATTTGTTGCAAAAAATATCATTCAATTATGTAATACTCATCTTAACTAATTATTTCGCCATCCAAAAATAAATCCTCGAATCCTGTTTTGCAGCAAAACGAACAAAGAATACATTAAAAGTTAACAAAAAATACCACATTAATAATAAGTCACTGTTATTGATTGTGTTTTCGTGGTTTTTTTTATTTTCACCATAAGATAAATCCTTAATTTTTTTTATCTTTTTTGCTTAATAATATTTTTTGAAAATTTACAGTTTTGTGACGTTTGAAGGATATTTAGTGTTTGAATAAAGCTACTCTATAACTTAATCTGTAATTAGAAATTTACTGAAGTCCGTCCATCCCAAAATGTAGCTGTAACCACCATCTGAAAAAAATTGGAAAAAAATGTTTCGTGAGTTTCAAACAAATTTTTTTATTGCCGCTCTCCCTCCCCCCCCCCCACCAAAAAAAAAAACTTATTCTGCTTGTTGGCTATACATAATTCCTGACAACAAAAAAGTAAGAAAGACAAAAGCAAAAAGTCTCGGTAAAGTTGAAACCTAAAGACAATTCATTTGGCTTAAAACTTTTCGGCCAGTTAAAATTATGTTTATGCACAAATCTCTATTTTTTCTTGGTTTGGTCATTGATTTTCAAGAATTCTGACTAATGAAAATATTTTGTGATTAATGAATCCTATAAAAAATGTAGCTTTTCAATAGCTAGATTCTGTACTACAGTGTGTAAAAGTATTAATATCATGAATTCAAGTATAAAGCTATTCTACAATTATAGACAAACAGGATGTACTGTACGTACATTCAAAGTGACCACATTTCTTGCAATTTTTATACTATTATTAAGATTAAAATACCATTTTATTATTAACTTTTTTATTAAAATGTAAGCATTTTTGCAATGGAAAAGCCTTGCTAAAAAGTTTGGTGCTTCAGGTTAAAGCATTATTTTATTATCATCTTTATCCAAATTAAACTCAATTTTAAAAAGTTAGATTAAAAGCCAGATATGAATTATTCCTTCCTATTTCTTCTTAATCTAATTATGATTATTGATTAAAAATTAATTGAAAACATTTTGCAATTTTTTTTTTATAAAAGTTTATGTACAGTACAAAAATCAATAGATTAGAACAATTTTATTGGTGGAACCGTTATAAATAAGTAAATATAAATACACATGGGTTACCTTATAATGTCAGATAGGTATACCTGAATTTTATGGATTCACACCTTCAAAAAAATATAGATCAAATCATTGAGTGTTCTTAATTGTTTGATGCTAGGGACATAGAAACATTTTCTCGTATTTATTCGAAACCGATTAATATTCGGTGGATTAAAACCAGTTCTCATTCATTCGAAATAACAATGTCTAGCATCGTATTATATCAAGTTTTCTACGAATATAAAAATGCACAATCATAAGATTAAAACCATCTTTTTTTCTTATTCATTGAGAGCCATATTCCTTTTTCCTGATGGGTTAGGGCAATGGAGGATAAAATATTATTCTACTCTTGAATCTTAAAACTATTGAAACGAAGAATAATGACAAGCATAGACGTCCAAAGGGGGAGGGGGGGGTAAGGGGTGTTTACCCCTTGATACTTTAAAACCTCTCATTTTACAAATTTACCTCCTTCAAAATTTTAAAAAAATACATACCTCCTCCCCCCTCAAACTATTGAAACCTCTAATTTTATCCCTGTCCAAAAAAGCTTGGACGTCCTTTCATGACAAGTTTTACATTTTTTTAATGTTAGTCCTTTCTTTAGTAAGATGCTGACTAAGGTGTATTTTATTTTTTTGTGGAGATTGCATAAAAATGTTTTTCATTCTTTTTTCTACCTCTTTTTGTTTCATGAGTTTTAATTTAGTTTTTGAAAACAAGTTTTAGTGAGTAATATATGGCTTGGAGCATTTTATGTTATGTTATGTGTAATGTGATAATGGATATATAATTACTTGGATGTTGCACCAGATTTTCTTACTCTCGACTCTGATAAAGTGATGCGCACACAGATAGCTAAAATAACGACAATCCCTATCCTTCCATTTCTCCTCCTACTGGATGAACAAACTGGCCAATAAATGAGGTCCATATTAAGAAGCCATATTGACGACAAAGTATTGGCACCAGTGGTTTCTAAATTCTTTTTATACACATGAATATACTTATTGAAATAGGACTAACCGGTTAACCACAAAGTCACTGCTTCCATTTAAAACATTTTGGTTTTTAAACTTTTTTAGATATAATTGTTTTATTAATCAACAAGTTTTTAACCAAGTTATATTCAATTTTGTTAATACGTTATACATTTTTAATCCGCTTTATTAGTTCTGACACTCTACAAATGTTGATTTTCGATTTCAAAGTTTCGCTTAAAAGGATTTTGTCAACTTGTCATCCTTGTTTTATACAAAATCATATTGAAAGTTGGTTGTTTATTGTATGTGTAATTTTTAATTAATTATAAATCTATATTTCAGTATAACAGCACTATGGATAACAGAGACGATAGACCGCCGACATATGACGGTAAGCATATTTTAAAGAATAGCTTCGAAACTGATTTATGTCCGATTAAAATCGGTTTTCGATTATAATAAAAAACATGTATAGCATCGTATTACAAATACAAACAATATAACTTCCTTTTCCTTAATTTGCAATTTTAATAATCTTGTTTTTATCAACTGTTAATTTTTACGTTTTACTTTGATAACCGTTTGGCTCAGCTGTTTTTGAGATCTTTCTAATCATCTAATTATTTTATAACTATTTGATTCAAAAAGGTTATCCTATTGCATAAAGCTTCACTAGTGTTCTTAAAAATAAGTAAATAATATTATTCATTTTTCGCATGAAGGTACATAAAAAAGAACATTTTTTTGCCTAGTTAGCACAGGCAATGCTCTAGGATGCGTATTTTATATGCTACGGAGTCTAGAATGCGTATATATTGCGACATTACAGTACAACATATGTTAAAATTGCCTTGGCATATCCTATTATGTAAAGTAATAAGCTTTTTTTCTGTAACGAAGTATTTCACTAACAGCTGAACCGATTTAGTTCTTTTCAAGTAATCTTCAAATATGTCACAGGATGGTTTTAAGATATTTTGTTTCCGGATCTATATCTTGGGATGGTTTTAGGTCATTTTTCCATTTTCTAGCTCTTGAAATACAGAGCCCCTAGATTCTAGGGGCGCAGCCGCTAGTAAAATGATATAGAATTCGATATATTATTAATTAGATATTCAAGTTCAGATTTTGAACTCCAATAAAGTGATACTCGAAGCTGGATAAAATAAGGATTCCCCCCATCCACCCTATTTACCTTATCTCTTCCCTTCCTACTGGATCAACGAACTTACCAGTGAATGAGGACCATTGTAGCAATCTAAATTAATGACAAATTTTTCCCTGGATATATCCAAGTATTCTGTATCCATTGCAGATATAGTATAGTCAATCGTTACTTGACAGCATGCCACTTGAATGGAAGGACATACAAACATAACATAACTATATAATAGTATGTTATGAATAGTATTTGTAACATGCATATCTTTTCAATTTTTCCACAAAAAAACTCGTGTTTGTATGCATGAGCTGTAAATTAAACTCATTTATTCCCCCTCTTGAATTATTTATTAAAAAGTTGAACATCAAAAAGGTAATGTTATGATGATGCTATCTATATGCAAAATTTTATATATGTACGTACAGTAAGATTAAATTCTATTGCGTTAAAGTTATATAGTTTGTTCGAGGATAAGGGCAGGCTTTTCAAACGTTATGGTGCCTATTTGGGGCGAAGTTAGATGAAGTAAATGCAGGACTAGGACCCCGTAGGAATTAGAGCCCATGAGATAAAAATAAGGCTTTTCTCCAAAAAGGAAAAGAGTGTGAGGGTTGTAGTGCGCTAACCACTACACTATGGGACACCCACTATGTTGCATATGGAAATTGATTTTATTCCAAAATTGCTGTAAATTGTCTCAGTTCCCAAAGTTAAGGTAGAATATTGCAAGTGGAAGTTTATGTGGGGAATTTAAACACAGTACCTTGTTGATTACACTATTAACCCCAACACCTTGATTTTAAAAAAATTTTAAAAAAATGAGGGAGGTAATGTTTCGTTTTATTTATTACTTCAGGTTAATTCATATTGGGCCCCATAGGAAGCCCCGTAGGATTAGGCCACTGCAGGTATGGCCCCACAGGTTTAGGACCTCCCGCATCTGAAAAAAACCAGCCAACTTTTTTTTAAATAGGGAGGGGCATCATTGCTTAAATGGCACTTTTTGTGAAAGCACTGTTGGAAGGTATTAATCAAGTACAATAATGTAAGAGGCAAAAGAAATTATTTAATTATTATCAATTAATAAACAATTAGATTATTTCAATTTGGCAAATTTGAATGTAATAAAATCGATTCCCTAGAAAATTTCAATTTTTTTATTTTTAATTAAATTGTAATTATTTTTAAAAAGAATAATTTAATTTAAGTACATATAATTATGTATTTAACACACGCAAATCTTGTTCTTTTAAGATTAGCCTTTTTTTCTTAAAACCACGCAACATGCCATCTTTTTAAAACTATTTATTTGTGACCATCATGATTTTAGAATATTCTGTACAAATAAATTCATTACCTACTTTTAGTTATTGTTTGATATTTAATTTGTATCCACTAGAGGCCTCTGGGGGCTCCTTAGTTTAGGTGGGAGAATTCGATCGAAATTTTAGTCTCTAAAAGAAGAATTTATTTTTCTTGTGTCAATTTCTCTAGAGAGGTGGTGGTATCCTCCCTCAAAATGCTTACAATGCTTCCCAGGAACCATGAGAAGCTACAATGTAAATGAGAACCATATCGGTTCAGTGGTTAGCGAGATCCTCTGGTAAACACACTCATACAGACAGACACACTCAGATCCTATTACTTTATCATGTGTTATTTCAATACTTTTAATTATTATTTTATGTATAAACTAGCGGCTTCGCCCCTAGCCTCTAATGGCTTTGCCCCCAGAGGTAATAAAAAAAAATTAAGGTGAAATTCGTAAAAGGACCAGGGAAATCTTCAACAACCTAAAAAAAGGACAAAGGAAATCTTCTGCCAAAAAATGGGGTGGGAAATTTTTTGTTTTTGCAGGGGTTGGGGAAGTTCCACCCCCCAAGAAAATAGCCTAAAACCACCACAATACCAGTTGGTAAATACCCTGAAGAGTATAATCCAATAGGTTCAGTGGTTACCGAGATCTTAAGCTACAGACGGACGGTCAGACGGACAGACATCATTCTACTTTGTATTATAGATTTTTCATTTCATCTGTAAGTGTTATGATCATTTGTGGTCTAGTTAGTAGTTATACAGTAATGATTAAAACTACTCTAATTAGCATCTAACCCTGCGGGAATATCTAATTAACCTCATTAAAAATGTGTTTAGGTCACAGGAATGGAAGAACGAGGACCCATAAAAGACAACAAAGTATTTCACAGGTAGTAAAGCATTTATATTAATTAAGCTATTCGTAGATACAGCTTTATTAAAATTATTCTGACAGCTATAAAGCCAAATTTGTAAGTAACGTTACCATGCCTATTAGCCCTATATGTAACGCTATAATTGGAACAATCTATAAATATAGATATAAACAGAGAACTACCTGGATCTCTATTGGGTTCCTTTTTCGTCTGCTGATAAATTAATTTGTTCTCTTTTGTAGCGACTTGGCTGTGTTAATATTCAATTAATTGCAATTGGTTGTTTCTCAAAGAACCAATTAAAAGACGGCTCAGGGTCCTCGGGGTGGAAACATCCAGTTATTTAACCCCTTCTCCCTCTATTGTTTTACTCTAATGTTCATTGTGTATAGTTGAAGAGTTATTCATTGAGAGTGTATTTTTTTGTTTAAGAATATAGTACAATTGCGTGACAAATGCAATGAGGTAAATTTTGTTAGTCTGACCTAGATATTGAATGGCTTTTTTGTTTTAGTTACACCTATCAGATGAAGATTACATAGACAGGTACACTATTTGACATTCAGTTATTAGAGGAAGGCCGTACTTATTTCTTAATTCTTATTTTTTACCATCAAATTCTTGTTCAAATAGTTGTTTTCCGTGGATAGTTAAAGTAAAAGTTGTAAGAACAATTATAAATTTGATATCCGGCCTGGTCTAATAAAACTGGTAATAATTTTATGTTTCCAGTAACGTTTCGAAACCGATTAATATCCGGTGGATTAGAACCGGTTCTTATCCCCTTTTATCCAGATTTCTATAAATATCAAAATGTATAATCATAAGATTAAGACCATTTTTAATCTTATGATTGTACATTTTTATATATCCGCGGAAAACTGTTCATAATACGATGCGATAATAGTTATTTCTCGCATCGTATTATAAACAGCTTTCCGCGGATATAGAATGTATAATTATGAGATTAAAACCATTTTTTAGCCCCGAGGTGCCGAAGGCACCGGCTAAAAAACTGGTTTTATTCTTATGATTGTACATTTTTTTTATTCGTAGAAAGCTGGATATAATACGATGCTAGACATATTTTTTTCGTATGGATGAGAACCGGTTCCTATCCACCGGATTCGAATGAATACGAGAAATAAATATTATTCATTTAGAGTGAAGTGGAGTAACAAAGCGGAGTATATTTTCACAATCATTGGCTTCTCTGTTGGAATTGGTAATTATCATTTTAACAGGGATCTCAAGGGATAAGACAATGGACTATGAATTATTTATACATCCCCAATTATGATTTACAAAATACCCTTCAAGCAGATTGAAATTAATGGTTAAAAATTTCACAGAAGTATTAAAGATTTGTGAGACAATAAATAAGATAACATGGCTATAAAACTTTGGGTACCAGTGTAATTCATGGTCCAATTTCTCATCCCTCTCTGAAGTTTATTATGATATCTTCTTCATACTTTTTGGAAGTCCGTACGCTCTTCTTTAAAAGTGAGTTAAGAATTTCAACTCATTTGTTTTATGTCATTTTGCATCTAATATGCATCAGGATATTTATACACTAAACTCAAATGGATATGATTGTCTTTGTTCAAATAAAATTCTATACAACTTAATAACTTTATTAATAACTTGCCTTATAGTTTTCAACCAAATCTACTGAATTTTTTTATAATAAAATATACTATAATACTATGTAATGTACTATGTCTGTAAATAAGAATCCTCCAAAGTTTTAGATAAATAAATAAACTTACTAACATGGACTGGTATAGACTACTAATATTTGTTGTACTCAAAATCTAAGATATACGGATAGATATTAACCATATAATGTTGTAGTTTTTTTATAGCAATAAATGTATAAATATAAAATCCCCTGGATCCAGTGTTGGGAACCTTTTTTCTGTTAGCAAATTGCTTTCTGCTCATTTGTAACGACTTGGCTGTGTTAATATGTCTGACGCCATTGGCTGATATTCAAAGACCTAATTGAAAGTAAGCATAGGGTCCACGGGGTGGGGACATACAGTTATCTAAACCCTCCCCCCTCCCCCTATTGGTTTAGCTAAATTCATTAGCAAAGCTACTCTATAGGCGTTTGTGTCAGAATACGCGGATATTTTGCGAGATTCTTGCATACCCTAATAAAATGTTTCTCCCAGCTGGCTAATATAACGATACCCCTATTCACCCCCTTATGACTTTACCCCAGACCCTCCACTGACCATGGAGTAACGTTTTGACCAATATCTTAGTACTATATTAGCAACCTAAATAGACGACAAAACTTTCCTTGTCACAATTTCCACATATTCTATAGCCATATGTACAACTTAGCTTCTATTAAACATGTTCGTCCTTGTGCTTTCTTGAATTAACAAATATTTAGGGACAAGGGAATGATATTCTAAAAAACAATTATAATGGAAAATTTCCCTACAACCCCCTTAAACCTTTTCCTTCCCTTCTTTCCCACCAATCTTCAGTTACATAAAAAAAAATATACCACCAGATACTTTATAAGGTTTTGTGATTTTTTTGTGATAATGTTGGTTAGAATAAATACCCCTGACAAATATAATTGAATGAAAATCAGTAATATCTCTCCCTCTCCTATTTGTATTTGTACCTTGGAAAAAGTTCTAGCTAAAGAAATTGTGTTAGGTTTTAAGTGCAATAAATCTTATAGACTTGATATTTTTAGTAAAGCTACAACACAAGAGGTACACAAATATTTATATACTTCACTTTATTAGAAAATTTTTCCTATCTTTGCATAAGAAACATGCAAAAAATTACTTAAGGTCATAATTAATACAAGGCAAATACATTAACTAGGAGAAATATATCAACAAAATTTTAAAAATGCAGTATTGAAATACAAATTCTATAGCTTTAAAATGTTTTCAATTTGTAATATTTTTCTCTATTAATATGTAGCATACATTAACAAACTTTTTAATGAAAATAATTAAGGAAAAAGAGTTTTTTTTGGTAGAATGAGTTTGTATCTTATTACTTTAACTATTTCAGTACTTTTAATGCTAGAACTTTCTACATATATTTAAAAATGAAAAGAAAATAATTTTGGGTTTCATCTCTTTTGTAGTGAGCACAGCCCCCCCCCCCTCGTATTTTTCAAATCAAATGATAAATAATGTAAGGGGTAGTTTTTTTCTTCCCTAACTCTTTAAATTAATACATTTGAGCATTTAACTTAATGAACCAACTAATATAAAGGCCCCCAAAGTAGCTGAGCCAACGAATAAGAAATGTTTTTTTTTATGTAATTTTGGAAACTATTGTAATAAACAGCCGTGGCTATTTTATATTCATTATTTTGGCCGGTCATAATGATTTGCGAGCACAGATTTTAGTTTCGCCGATTGGCCGCTAGTTTTTCTTAAAATTCATAGATTTAGTATATGTTATCATAAATTGTAACAAAAATTTACTTTTTTATTACAAAAAATAACAATACGTTTTTACAGTAAAAACTTGGCCTCGTACAATATTAATTTTTCTAATAAAAACTAATACTAAAACTTTTGTTTTAAGTTTATTTAATGTTATAATGTTATATGTTGACGTTACACTCAATGTTAGAGAAAATTTTAATTTAAAGACTGTAAAAAATAAAAGACTTATGAAACATAACAATTTTAGTTTTTGCGAACTTGAAGCACCTCTTGCCAAACAGATATCAGTTGAAAAATCTCCAAATAAGATATTTCTTATTTAAAAAATTACACTATAATCTTTTCAGGAAACCTCGTAAGAATACCCTATCTTGTTGCACAAAATGGAGGAGCCGCTTTTTTCGTACCATACTGTATTACATTCCTGTTCGGTAGGTTTATTCATTTTAGAATTATTTTGTCAAAATGTTCTTTTGAATTTTTAAAGTTATTTTTTTATTTCTTATGAAGATTATAATCATACACCCTACCCCTCCCCTCCTACCATTTTTAAAGAGTGAAAAAAATCAAGGGATGTGATTTTTTTGCATAAATACCCTTATAACCCTTCTAGGGAAATAGTTCTATTGGGTAAACTGTTTTCTCCTTCTGTGATATTTTAGAGGGTTTTAGGGATCTTAAAAATCCTAAAGAATTATTTAATTATAAATATTTATTTTTAGTTGGAATGCCTTTACTTTACATGGAGTCCAGTCTTGGCCAGTTTTCAAGACTTTCACACCCAAAGGTAATTTATTTTAGAATAGTTATTATTATGACATCTAGTGGATATATTTGTAACTAATATTATGATATAATTAGGTATAGAGATGTGCTCCAGTATCTTATGGAGTGGGGTTAGATATAATTATTATTAGCATGACATCTAGTGGATTTATTTGTAAATGATTAGGTATGGAGATGTGCCCAAGTATCTAGTGGAGTGGAATTATATATAATTATTAGTATTATCATGACATCTAGTGGATATTTTTGTAACTAATATCATAATATAATTAGGTATGGAGATGTGCCCCTGTATCTAGTTGAGTGGGGTTAGATATAATTATTATTATCGTGACATCTGGTGGATATATTTGTAACTAATATTATAATATGATAAGGTATGGAGATGTGCACCAGTATCTAGTGGAGTGGGGTTAGATATAATTATTATTATCATGACATCTAGTGGATATATTTGTAACTAATATTATAATATAATTAGGTATGGAGATGTGCCCCAGTATCTAGTGGAGTGGGGTTAGCTGCTATAATTGTCACAATTATGAAGTCAATCAGTTTGTCATTGACAATGACCTACAGGTATGACCCTGGGATCATAAGGGATAAGACTGTGAAGGATATAATTAATGTACATCCCAAATGAAGATAAACAAAATTAACACTTCTTCAGATTAGTTGGAATTAGATTAGTTACAAACCAACCAATTAAAAGAACCTAAAGCCAATGATTAAGACAACTTGGTTAAAACTGTGGGAACTAGTGTTCTTTTCATTCCAATGTCCCCTCCCTCCTTAGGTATAAAAGTGTTAATTTTCGATTTTTGAGACTATTATTTTAATCTTACTTCTAAATATGATAATCTGCTCTAATCGTAGTATTGTTTTTTCCAAAATTAAATGTTGGCAAATTAAGTATTATGAACCTTAAGCTTAAAAAATGTAGTATTTATTACAAATAATAAATCAATAAATAAAGATGTATAATCCAGACAACTACCTGACCCAAGTAGTGGAGGACCTTTTCATTTGATAGCAAATAGGTTTCTGCTCTTTTGTAGAGACTTTGTCTAACTTTCCGACGCTATTAGATTAGTTCAAAGACCCAATACATTTCAATTGTTGATATTATTTTTGTTTTTCAGTATTATATATTTTTCCACAAGTTTCTATGGAGTCTCAGAACCTAAGTTGCCCTGGATGACTTGTGGTAAGAAGTTTATTTCTATTTTAAACAAGTACGATAACATCCAAGCTCAACAAAACAGACAGGCAAACAAATATGAACAAGTATCAAATAACTACACATCTTATATTAAACAAATTATAAGTCTATCTGAACAAAATTTCAGTGTAAATGTATCCCCCAAAATAAAAGATGGATTAATAAGAATACATTTTAAGACTTGGAAATATTTACGCTACGCTTATTACATTAATCTTGATAGTCCTAGAAATCGTTATTATAATACTGAACTAATAACGCCCAAGCCTTTTTTGAGAGTTTTTGAGGGTTGTGAAATGTGAGGTCTCAAAGGTTTGAGGGGGGTATTCTAATGTTTTTTTAAAAAGTTATAAGAGAGGTAAATGAGGGGTTTCAAAGTTTGATGGGGGTAAACAGTAAACACCCTTTTTACCCCTCCCCCTCTGGACGCCTATGTTATTTTTTAAAATTAATAGAGTTTATAGGTTAAAGAACAATATAAAGTTAAACGTTTAATATCTACAGATTTCATAATCAATTAAGGATGATGTAATTCATAAAATATGTTGTTAATGTTTATATAAGATGATCTTATAATAAGCAACAAGTAATTTTCACACTTTATGCTTAGTGCACATGCAGAATTGCACACTCACACACGCATACACATACACACACTCAAACACACACACACACACACACAAATACACATTTGCTTGCATTTGTTTAGAATAACATGTAAAGCTCCTTGCTTGTCTTTTATTTTGACTATTTTTTTTGTATTTCATTGAAGTATAATTACGTACCGACATACTGACCTAAATTACAGAAAAGCTTTGTTATTGCACCTTCTATCAATTCCATCAAATACTTATTTTTGCGCAATCCCGGAAATTAATTTAACAAATTTGATTACTAAACTATTACTTCTGAGATTTGATTATTGTTTAATATCTAATAATTTAATATTACAGAGCTGTTAATTATCAAGATACTAGTTGTTTGTGGTTTGTACTAGGTGTTTTCACCTTACTGTTAGATATATTTTAAATATCAATTTTGTGAAGCAGCTTATTTTTCCTGTAAAAAAATGACGTCATACTACAAATGACCTATGATAGGCCAGTATACATTGTTATGACTTATCGTAAAATGTCTACTGGCCTATCTTTGGTCATTTCTTCTGTACGACGTCATTATTTTATAGTCTCTGTAAGCTGCTTCAAATTTTCTCCATGTAAGCTTTGAGATATTGGCAATAGTTAAATGATACAAACCAGATTAAAAATTTATTAACCTTCGAGATGAAATACTATTTTTTGGTGTAATGTATTGTACAGTACTATAATGTTCTTTTTCAAAAAAAAAATGAGCTAAATTCTAAAAAAAATTGTTAGGCTTGCTAAGGGGTTTCAAAATTTTTACATAATCTCCTTTATCTATGTAAGAGCAAAGGGAAGTCTAGCTCTAAGAAATATTTTATCAAGATTAAGTTAATGTTAATAATGTTAATGTCGTGTGGGTGAGTTGCACCTGGACTGAACAGTCAACTTGTCAACTCAAGGCCAGACTCTTGGTCCT
>LS041997.1:2104-15683 GCA_900241095.1 Acartia tonsa | reverse complement strand
ATGTTCATACAAGCACATTAATGCATCAATAAGACCCTCAAAACTCAGTCCTGGTTCATGAGGGTCTAACACCTAAATATGAAAACAAAATTAAGAAGAGGAATAGCATTCAGTTAGAAAGAAAGTAATTTTATAAAGAAAAAAAGTAATAAACGTTCAGCCTCTTTTAGCTATATATAATACCTACCCAATATACCTACTTATTTAACCGTATATCTATTTCCAATCTACTTATCTCCTTATTTTATATCTAAATAGCTGTACCACCAAAAAATTATTTGGTAGGTAGGTAATCAATAAAAGGGGGGAGGCGGAAGTGACCCTTTTTAAACCAAGTCAAAGAAACTTTCCGTTTCCCGCCGGATTTTTTTTGCCTTTTCTCGCCAAATTCAAATATAAGGAATGACAGGAATGTGGAAGGCTGCTAATGCAGGAGAGGATAAGTGTGGTTTTACTAGAAGTATGATGGCGATCATTATATTTGCACTTGACACTTGATTTTTAAAAAAAATATTGACATATTTGAAATATTACAAACTTGTCAAGAAAAATATAAGGGAAATTTTTATGACAAAAAATTTATCTCAGATGATTAATGTCTAGTATGGCGAGAGAAGGAAAAAAAATTTCGGCGGTTTTCGACGGAAGCGGCGGTTCCACCGCCGTTTCTTCACAGTTCCATATTGTACCTCTTTAAAGTAACTGCCATGCCAAATCTAAGAACTGTAACTCGATCTTTAGTTAGTTGTGTTCCTTTGTCTTTTCGTTTTGGTTTAGTGGCACTTACGCCCCCTCCCTTTAAAGGCAATACTAACCTCTTTCTTAAGGCGTAGATACCGGTTGATCAAGGGCGCAGGAGCCGCCATTATTCAACCTATACTTTACCTTCTTACCTAACAAATATATAAAAGTATTATATAAATAATCTTAACAAAACAAATATTCGTGGAATTAACAAAACATATTATTTCAAATAACATAACAAATAGTTTTGTAGGGCAGGTTAAAAGTTGAGGAAAATCCCTCAAAAAACTATCCCCCCCTTATTAAAGTTACAATAAGGGGGGGAATGGAGATGACAAGTTCGTAGAGTGGGAGGGCAAGTTATATATATATTAACATTAAAACATTAACAATTAGGGACGGCAACCAGAAAAAATTTATATTAGCTCGATTTAATTCGGAATCTTTAGACAATTCGATTCCAATTTTGTGCAATAAACAAAATAACAATATAATTTAGTCAATATCATGTACTTAAAACTCGAAAAAATTTCATTTGACTAAATTAGCATAAAAATATACATTATATTTCTTATGGATTACCAAAACATTTTCATTTCTGCTTAAAAATGTCTTATTAGTACAAAATTACACTTTTTAAGAAGGAATCTGATTAAAGTAATTAAAAGATCGCAGATAACTTGTCACTTGATAAGTTTCACTTTTTGCAGCAACAAAAATTAAAAGGCGCCGAAAATTAAATTCAAATTTGAAAAATACAACGCGGTATTCGTCGCACAGAGTTGTCAACTTTTATTTTTTACTTTTTATTTTTGTTATCCATTAGAACCAAATTTTATATAAAAAAGATAACTTTTGAATTATTTGGTTTCCTTTTTGGTCAATAAAAAATTTATTTAAACAAATATTGAAAACAATGATTTTAAAAATTAAAAAAATACATAAAGTAAAAAAGTTAATTACCTTGTCAAATGTCACTTCTACGTTTAGGAGGGCAAAATTCCGTCTGCATTCTACAAGAAAATTTTGAATGAACACGAACAATTTTGTGTAAATATTTATTGCTTAATCATTATTTAAATAACTTTATGTGAAGATTATTGTTGTACTGAACTTTTGAAATATACAAAAATGGGAAATGTTACAAGAGAAGAGTTGTTACAATTGATGAAGGTAAGAGAAAAAATGTGGTACTAAGATCAAAAATAAGACCGATTGATTAGAGATTTTGGTCCCAAGCTTAAACTGGCTTTGTATTTTTAAACGGCGGGAGCTAAATGCCACCCAAGTCTCAAAACTAGAAATTATATTGATTAAACTTATCTCAGGGCCTATATAAACCTTTCCCGAAATGAAGAACTAATTCGATCAGTTTAGTGGTTGGCAAGATCTTATATAATATAGACATGGACAGACACTAACCACTTTTCGCACTGTTATGTCACTTATATATTACAAATTAACATTATTATATTATGAAAACAAGATATAATACCTTACTATGGTATTCAGGATAAAGAAAACCTAGAGAAGGATATAGTCGCGCTATCTGAAGTGCTGAAGAGCCAGGGTGTAGGGATGGATGAACCGCTAGTCGACGATGAAGGATACCCCAGGGCAGATATCGATGTGTATCAGGTGGAAATTTAGAATTCTGTAGGGCCGGCATTTTTTGGTTTGGCCAAGTTAAGTACCTAAGAATTTACAAAACCCTGTAGGGTTAAAGCTTATCTAACTTCCTACATAGACGAGAAGCCGTTAGTATTTCAACTGATTATGAATTTAAAAACCTTAATTTCAAAAGTTCCTGAATTTCAATCTATAGATTTTAGAATTTAGGTACGACATGCTAGACACGGGATTCGAACCAAGACCACAGATCTGAAGGAAATAATGAAAAAGATCGAAGCTGGTTTAGCCAATATTCATGCACAGGTTATGCATTTATTATTATTATTTTTTCACTTTGGTTTTTGTTATGCTTTTCCCATGATTTGAAGTAGTAATGTTTTTGTCTGATCGTAAGGTTTCAATAGCTACTGAACTGATTGAATTCTCCTTTTTAAGGAAGCTTCCCATACATAGTCCCATGATGGTTTTAGGCTCTTTCATTTGTAGATTTTAGCCTTGGGGTGCTGTAAGGCTATTTTTGCCTCCTCTTATCTTTTAGAATTCAAGAGTTCCCAAATGCTTGGGGCGGAAACGCAAACAAAAAACAAAAGTTATGTGTTTGATTAACAAAATGTTATATGTGTAAAGATATTTATTTCAGGCAAGACAAGGTGTGGGAATCGAAACTGACATCTCTAATGGCTTGACGCTGAGCAATGTGACATCTGAAAAAGAACGAAGCCCTTTTGCCCGCGTATTAGTCGTTTGCCCTGGTAGGTATTAGATTTAATTAAAGATATTTAGCTGTTAAATTTATTACTGTGAAATAAGTGGGTATGTTTCCCCTGTCCCTGGGTATAATATCTTGTATAAAATTTTTGTAGCTAGGCTACTCTTTATCTAGTTACTAGGGTATGAATTCATGTATGTATTGCACGTCCTTTTCAGTTTTTTAAATTTTTTCTGCTGGATGATTGGGGGTTGATTAAATTTTCTTAAGATTACCCATCTATTGTTACTGACCATTTCAATTACCATTATAATGTAAACTTATCATTGCTTCGCTACTATGGACATTGATCAATATATTAACTGGATTATTTTTAGGCTCACCAGCTGCCGACGCCGGCATTCAACAAAACGATCTGATCACTCAATTTGGCTCTGTGGATAATTCTAATTTTTCATCATTAAAATCAATTTCTGATGTTGTTGAACACAGCAAGGATAAACCACTGGCTGTTTGGTTGCTAAGGAAAGGATTCATTAATAGATATTAAATTCATATGTATAGATAATGATATATTATCTATACAATTAGAAACGTTTTGACTGTATAATAAATTAGGATTTTTGCCATAAATTATTGTAAAACCTTAAGTTTCTGCTGATATTAATTAGGAATCCTCTAAATTGTAGAGATGACCAACACCTGAAAGTTGAGCTGACCCCACGAACCTGGTCTGGCCAAGGCCTCCTGGGCTTTAAGATACGTCCTGTTAGTGCTCAGCCCGATAGATAGTTGGGTGCAAGATACATTTTTTTAATTGAAGTATTTTGATTGTGATTTTTTATATTTATTGTACAAGTATTTTATTCGACATACTTAAGATTAAATTATTAATACCTAAGAAAAAAATTTAAAAAATTTCTGGTTTTGCCAGGGAGGGAGGGGACATAGGATTGTAAATACACGTTATCTTATTCATTAGTTTAAAAAAACTTTGGGTAGGTACTTTCAATGAATTTTAAATTTACGGAAGACCAAGGGTAATATTGTTTAATATCATTGCAGATCTATATCAATTTATCGTCCACTGTCTCATCCCTTAAGATCTATTAGTTTTGGATTGTTTGCATTTTTCAAAATTTTTGTGTATGTTCCTTGAAATAATTAATACCTAGGTAGGTATTTTAAGCTATAGAGAAATGAAATATGTAAAATTGACAATTATGTAATGATTTTCAGAAGTGAGATTAGACTGTGATAGATAAAAATGGCTGTGAGCGAAACAGAACCTTTAGTTCAACCTGATAGAAAACAAAGGTAGAAATAAATACCTAGGTACCTATATGATAAGAAAATTGCTGTTATTGTTATTGGGTTTGTCATAGTTTTTTCATGTGTGTGGGGATGTGATACTACCAATCATTATTATATCTATAATTTTAGTTTTTGAATAGTATATATTGCATTTATGTTCACATTTATAAGGAAAAGGTACAAAAGTCTTGTTACGTGTTGCAGGCGGGGGTGTATTTTCTGCGTGGGATCCCCGGCTTAAAGAGAGAAGGGGGAAATAAATAAATCACTCCTGGTTTTATTGAGCAATATGTATAATGAAATAGAGAAGAAAACTTTAATAAACTCATTGTACTGCAAGAATTCAGAAGGAGGGGGGGGGGAAATCTTTCTTCATTCTTTTTAGAATTTGAAATATATTTGCATCCAAAAAAAAAAAATCTTGCGCAGAATATAAATCCTTGGTGGCAGGCGTCCTTCTTTTCATCCTATGAAGTCCTAATAGTTATTGTAATAAGGTTAAAAATGGGATAAGTGTTTGTATATATAAATTAACTAAGTTGAGCTAAAACTATAATAAAAATATCCTTATATAAAAGTAACTGCGGCATAGCCTCTAGTATCAAAATAAACAATCCTTTAACAAATTCTCTAAAATATAGTTCTCCTATACCTACTTATTTTTTATTTTACCAATGAATATTTTGAATAACCATTCTCATACTTATTCTCTTTATTTCAGTACCCATTCTGTGAATGGTGAAAGAATACTTGGTCAGTTAAGGGCATTGAAAGCCAGCTATGGTGCGGTACCAAATCAGTCAATTACTGGAGTAACAATAAGGTAGAACATTATGGATATTATTGTTATGTTGACTAATGTGTTCTCCATTAATGGGTTAAATAGTTTGGAGTTTATATAATCGTACCTGGAGCTTACTCATTAATGCTTGCCTGCCTTTACATCAGGCGGTGTCCTTTAATCATAAGTAAGTTAGCATCAAATTTTATCTTTGGAGTTCAAGTTAAAATTTTTTTAGTTTCTATTAAGTGGACTTAAAATCATAACCCTTTCAGTCACCATGTGGAATTTTAGTATAGATTTAGAAAGATGCATGAAAAGAAAGTTGAAAAGTGAAAATGCCTAGGATTGTCATTCCTGTATTTTTTACTTTTATAAAAAAAAAATTGTCGAATCGAGCTTAATCGAGGGGGTACACATTAAAATGTTAACTATACTTGTAATTAAAATCAAAGTTTTTTTTTAAATGCACTCTTATGCACTTTATTTGGGTAATTTTAAAAATCATGATAAGTTGATTCAAACAAACAGTGTCTAAATTTTTAACGTATAATTCTATTTTAGTGTGTGTGTTGTTCAAGTTTTGATTGTCATAATGGGGGATGAAGTACATTCAGTTATTGTCCATTGTCTTATCTCTTAAGATCCCTGGTCTTATTGTATTATTTATGTTAATAAAACTGTTGAGCATGATTTTATTTGTGTGTAGAGTATTTGCTGAGAACTCTGTGGACACAACTCTGGGCAGAAGAGAACAGATCTATGTTGAACCTGAAGAAAAGTAACAATTTCTTATTCCTATATAAAAGAAAGCTTTAGTTTTCATTAACCGATGGATCGATTTGGTTCTTATCTATTGTGAATTTCGTAAAGGTTTAGGAAAGGTTTATATTTAACTATTTTCGTGGAGGGTAATTACATCCAAGAGAGAACACGCATGGAAAAATTGTAACTTTTTTTATCTTAAAAAAAATGGTATGTAAAATTAAATTAATAGATACTTGTACGTCAATAAATTTAACTTTTCATTTGCCTTTGCTTAAATATAATTTCGTACAACTTGAGATTTAATATCAATGCTCGACTGATTTCCAATAGAAGGTTTTCCTTACTAAGATATTGCAATCAAAGTTTTAGTGTATATTAATTTTCATGAGGTTATAATTCAACAAGACACTTTTGTCCAAAATATTTCAAGGGCATTTTTTTTATTAAGGGTCGGCAGAATAGTTGAGAAGTACTTGGACCTGTTGAGTGTTGAAAGTAATTGTCCACTTGTCATAAAGGTAATAATTATAAGATTCATTACAATTACCTCATGGGAAATATGGGCAAAGAATGTGGGTGTCCTCCGCTCGACTCTTAATATCTTGATTTATTCTGCGTTTATTCCTTTAAAGTGTCTTGTTGAGCAAACTCTCTCCCCCCTTACAAATTGGAAATAAGGGGGGAGGGGGGGGTAGTGTTGCATTTGTTTGTTTAGTACTTTAGATTAGATTATAATGGGTATCTGGTAGCCCCACAAAGGATAGGCAATAAAAAACAACTTATTATAATTATAATATATTACAAAAATAAGTTGGTTTGATAAGGGCCGATGAATTTAAAACTCAGATAGCTTTCTGAATACACATCGATTCTTCTATACAATAAATTTGATATGTGTTTCGATTTTCTTTCTATCTAGGACAAATCTGGATGTATTCTGGACCAAGATATGACTGTAGCCGATGCGGGCATAGTTGAGGATGATGTTCTCTACCTGGAACAAGGTAATAACTCTGTCAGAAAATCAGTATTTCGCTTCTTCTATTTTTAATTTGTTTAATTGGAAAAAAGGATGGGTTTATGGAACAATGTCCTCTTCTCCCTTTTTTTTGAGTTTATTGGGATCCATTATAAAATACAACGGAACTTTAAAGCTTATGTTGCACTGCTCTGCTCATCGATCCAGCAATATTATCAGCTTACGCATCAGCTGGTATATTCACGAAAAAATAATGTACTGTAACGTACATTGTACAGCTAGAAGTACACGCCACACGGCTAGAGATAACGCTCATAAAACCAGACTTTTTAAAATATTTACTTGTCTGCTTAGGTTACCTAGGTTATAATGGGTCCTGGCCGTGAGCAGCAAACCAAGTTAACCTATAAAGACATAAATATTCTTTCATATTTCCTAATACTCGGTTAATTAATTTTACTATGTACAGATGCTGTTACAGGTGAGCGTGCTATCTGGGCTCCATGGACAGGTTGCTGGAAACCAACCTCTCTTGTTCTCATCTTTGGACTCTGTATACTAGGTAGGATAATACCCTGGGTAGAGAGATTGGTTGATCATTGATTGCTTTATTTGATCATCACAATGATTTGATTGCCTAAATTTAGTTTAACTGCATAATAATGGGTGGCTCTTATTTAATTGCCGAGACATTGCCATTAACATCTGTGTACACATTTATTTATTACAGGTAACGTACGTTAGTTGAAGATTATTTTATTTTGAAAGTTTTCCTAAAATCTACCTACAATACTAGGATGTGCTTTGGCATTGTATATGAAAGAACCCGAGCAGCCATTTGTCTACACTGTACTGCTAGATGCTGGGTCTGTCCATACATCTGTTTTTGTGTACAGGTAAGCTATACCCTTTTCATGGAACGTCTTCTTTTGTATTTATTAACTATATTAAGTGCTGTGTCTACATAAATCTATTTTTATTTACATGTATACTGGACACTTTTCCATATGGAACGTCTTCCTTTGTATTTTTATTTGTTATATTCTGGGTCTGTTCAATCATCTTTTATCGTGTAAAGCCAAACTGGAAATTATTTCTGAAACATTGTTTTATGTTTTAATGTTAAACTAAGTACCT
Source organism: Acartia tonsa (assembly GCA_900241095.1). NCBI lineage: Eukaryota > Metazoa > Arthropoda > Copepoda > Calanoida > Acartiidae > Acartia > Acartia tonsa. The sequence continues at coordinate 7,619 of LS041997.1, read as the reverse complement.
CTTTCCGGTTAATGTTGAGCTATGCGTTTTTTTTAATAGGTGTTTTTATCATTGTCGCAATTCCAATTGTCTCTTTTAAAAGAATAAACCCTTTTTAAATAGTATAATATATAAAAAAAATAAACTTATCTATTCAAATATTCAGGTATTCTCGGAAAGTGCACGATACAGCAGTTATTGAACAAGTTCTAAACTGTGAAATTGGAAACCAGGTATTATTCAGAGATCTTAAGGGATAACCTGATAACCTCGGGTGAGGTGGTGATCTTCCTGGGCTGCACAGCCAACTTGTTGATCACCAAGGCCAGACTCTGGGTCCGTCACCTCATACCTCATCTTCTCCACCTTCCCCGCTCTCTCTCTCTACCTCTCCTCCCCTCTCAATAGAGCTTACAGTCAATAGACAATGGACTAAATATTGGTGTACATCCTTTATTTGATGAACAAAGTTTCCCCTCCTGTAAATTAGAATTATTTGTGGAAAAGATTAGACTGTTTTTACCAATCAATTAAGATTTAATAAAAGTACCCTCTAGGTCGGTTTAAAGCCACGAATGAGAGAACTTGATATAGAAGTGTACAAATCTTAATTCTTTATGTTTGTTGCATTAGGTTGGAATTTCCTCATTTGCCAACCATCCAGAACTTCTTATCAAATATTTTAACTCCACTTGCTTTAGGTAAATCTTACTTACAATTTTCTTTATTATTATACATGTACAAACTTTTGTAAAAACATTCTTATGGGTGCATCTCATTCTTTTACATAAAAAAAAACCATAGTTACTTCCCTGTTGCCTGCTAATAAGGAATAGAAATCAGAATCCACATCTAAACCTTTTTTTGAAATAATAAGCCAAAACAAGAATCTGAAATCGGGTTTGAATCCGGTTTTGTGACGAGTGCTTCAAATTGTCATCCTTGCTGTACATGCTTTTGTTAATGTAAACCAATCTTGTTTATAGATCTGCTGTTGATATGGTTTACGAGGAACATGATATTGCAGCCCCTGTCGTATTAGCTGGGTAAGTTTCATACTCAGATACAATATCTACATATAGACAGCTGTATAGTTCGATAGGTACCTAGAATAACTAAGGGTAAATGCTAAAATCTCTGAAAAAAAGGTTAAATTAATATGTTACGTAAAACCCGAATAATATATATTAGTTATTATTAGATTTAGCTTTTATCCTTATATAAATATCTTTATATTAGAACTGCTGGAATGAGAGTACTGTCTATAACCTCTCCCCTGGAGACACAATGGATCATGGGTAACCTCACAATGGCCCTGACAAAGTTAGCAAACAACCAGAGGGAGGTGTATGTCAAAATTATCTCTGGAATGTCCGAGGTAATGTTATTAATTTCCATTAAAAATATCGAGTTAATTTACAACCGATATTTAGCCTGTCTGAGCTAGCAAAATAACTGGAACACCTGTCATATTTAGAGAGGACTTTGAAATTAGCATGTTAGACACAGCATAAATATTTTATTTGATCAAGGAGGTATAATACAGGTAACATGTGTCTGGGTTGAAACAAAGTCTATATCCCAAAAAAATGACAAAATAATCTTTCCATCTGAAGCCTAATTTTAGGCTATTGAAACCTTCTATTTTTTTATTTTAACGAAGAAAAGGACAATTCTAGAACTTGTACTGGCTCCTAACCTTTGGAGCCCTATCCTAGAATAAAAAATAGACAATAGTGGTTGCTGTTGAAACTGTTATGTATCATATTTAGGGTCTTGCCGGCTGGGTTACCGCTAACTACCTTGGCGAGACATTAATTAAAGACCCGAAGGAATTTAATGATATGGCAGTGAAAGGTCTTACTTATGGAGCCTTGGATTGGGGCGGGGCATCGGCACAAATTACGATGGAGGTAATATTTTAGATTAGATTTTTAATTTTATGTAATTTAGAGCATTAATGACAGACTGACGGAAAAAGCGATATGTAGGGTAGATGCTCATGGATCAGAAAAATTTTCATTAAAAAAATCAGCTGTCTATCAGCCGAGAGAAACTCACGTTTTTTCTTAAGTCTTAATTGGCAGGCGGATAGACAGACAGACATTTCAAATTATCAAGTCGCTACGCTACTAAATAGGCGTACATTTAATTTTGTTATTTATTAGGTTCCAATTAGTGATGCCAACTATGATGTAACCCTGTATGGAGCAAATCATCATTTATTCACTGTTTCTCATCTCTGCTATGGGCAGGTCCGTTCTTCATTATGATTTATCATTTCTTCTTTTTAGTCCTTATTTTATTAAACTTTTAAATCAGACCAATACTATAATATGACTCGCAACAAGGACAAAAAATACATAAAGACACTAAAAATAGCCTAAAACCATCCCGGGACCTTTATGTTGATTCAATAAAATGAAAAACTCAATCTGTTCAGTAACCTCCGACAAATATAAACCTCACTACTTTATTTTAGAAAATGGCTATATATCGTCACCGGGCCCAACTGGTGTACGAGGCCTATCTTGAAACTGGCTTGTTGAAGAGGAGGTAATAATCCACCATCTTCCAAGTCTACTTACAATACAACCAATATTACATTTAAAAATATTTTCCATCAAATCAAAGAATAGAGGGCACAAGCTATTAGTAACTTTTAAATTGGGTCTTTTAATATCATCCAAAAGCGTCGGAAATATAAACAAAGCCAAGTCGCTACAAAAGAACAGAAAGTAATTTGCTCCTAATAGACTAAAAAGGTCCCCACACTTAACTTGGGCAAGGTAGTTGTCTGGGTTATACAATATACATCTACCTATACTTACCCTAAACATAGATCTGACTTTTATTGTCTATCATGTTTCCCTTTATATTTAACTGACTGACATTAAAATTGTAGTTTTACTATGTTACTTTATAGATTAAGTTAATATTAGATTGTATTTTTCTTATATTATTTAAGGCTTGAAGAACCTTGCGGACCAAAAGAAAGCATCAAAGAACACACATTCAAAGGAATCTTTTATTTAATGATTTAGATATATCCATTATAACTTTCCCCCCTTCTTTAATAGCAAAGCCTCCAGAGACTAAATTTAAGTTACGAGTTGTCTGTTATTATTTACCAGGATTTTTAATGTCTAATCGTCTTTATAGGCCTAAAGGTTAAGGCATTCAAAATAAATTGAGATTAAGAGGTATAAACCAACTAAACAAGTAAAAATTAAGGCTAATATTGTCTTCGATGCTGCACTGTTTCCTATGTTGTTATCCAACGTTGGATAAATATTTAATAAAAGATTTCCTATAGATTTGTTTGGAACTGCGTGTACAAAATTCACGGATGCCGAGTTTATGGGCAAAGTTGTAAGTATTTTTATTATTCTGCACTGAAAACTCATCAATTTCATATTCCATTAACAAAAATTTCGTTAATTTTCAATCTTCATCCTGTTATAATACCCACACAAGACTGTTGTCATTATATAAAAAACAGAAAAATTATTGTTGTTGATTATACAACAACTTTTTGTTTTAGAATAAGTCGAAGGGAAGGATTCAGTTTATTGGAACTGGAAATGTAACCCAATGTCATGCACATGCCTCCATTCCATTTAATTATACTCTTTGTACACAAAGGTAATTATACTGTTTGTACCCAAAGGTTATAATAATTAGTTATGCTCTTTGCTCTTAAAGGTATTAATCCTTTGCATAAAATAGGTAATAACACTCTTTGTTTACATACAAAGGTTATTATACTCATTACACCCAAAGGTAATAATACTCTTTGCAACCAAAGGTAATTATACTCTTTGCATACAAAGATTATTATACTATTTACACCCAAAGGTAATAATACTCTTTGCAACCAAAGGTAATCATACTCTTTGCATCCAAAGGTCATTATACTCTTTGCATCTAAAGGTAATAACACTCTTTGCAACCAAAGTTGATAATACTCTTTGCATCTAAAGGTAATGATAATACTCTTAGCATCCAAAGGTATTAGGTATACCTAGTACCTAGTTAGTTATACTCTTTGAATCCAAAGGTGATTATACTCTTTGCATCCAAAGGTAATTACACTCTTTGTACACAAAAGTGATTACACTTTTTAATTAAACTCTTTGCATCTAAAAGTAATAATAATTAAGTTTGTCGTTCGTCGCAATAATAGTTGCAATAGCTAGAAGAAATTTTTTAGTTTCATCATTTTTTTTCATAGAGAGTATTGAAAGAAGACATTTAATTTCTTATTCGTTTGCTTAAAAACATAAGCTATTTTTGTTTATTAAATCTAGATTAGGTAGATTTTACAAACTTTCAGTGACCTACCAACAATTGTAATTTAGAGAAGATGCAAGTTTGGGTTATAATTCTATTTATCGTCTTATGTACCTGCTTTTTTTCTAAACATTTGATTCTTATTTGCTGTTTTTAGATTCATCCAGTACACTGAAGACACAGTTTGTTTGAACCCTTCAGAAATCAGACCTCCTCCCAAAAGACCATTTTACGCCTTTTCAACCTACTGGTACCTGATAGATGCCTTGGACCTACCAACCACTCATTCTATGCAAGAGTAAGTATTCCATCTGAGAACCTGAGACTTAAAGAGGAGTATGCACGAACGAAAGCATGTGATTCTAAGCACCTTCCAGCATTGATTCTAAAATGTTTAGAACTTTTAGAAATACTGCTGGAAGGTGCTTAGAATCACTTGCTCTCGTTCGTGCATACTCCTCTTTTGTTTTATATTTCCGGCTTCGTTGCTTAGTATAGTTGTGATCCTTGCTCAAATATTTACATTTTTATAAATAGAGGGAAGGCACATTAAACTGTAAATTACTCTTGTACTCAAAGTTTATTTATTATTGTTGATGTTCAGAGTAGATCCATATTAGAATTAGTCAAAGCGACCTGTTGTCAAACAAAATATTTTAAACGTTTTTAGTAGCGAAGCTACTCTATAATTTTAAATGTCCGTATGTCTAAAACGTTTTGGGAAAACGTGATTTTCTCGGCTATTTTTTAAGATAGACGACTGAAATTTTCAGTGATTAAATAAGTCTACATTCTTCATGTTTTCACCAAGTTTGATTAAGATTTGCTCATTAGTTGGGGTACTAGATCGATTCCTAGATTTTTATGTTTTTGTGATTTTATCAATTCCTACTTAAGACAGACAGCTGAAATTTTTAGGAATTCAATAAGTTCACATTCTACATATTTCCATATTTATTTTCATTAAGATTTGCATATTAGTTGGGGTGCTAGATCGATTACTAGGTTTTCCTGTAAAGGGGTAGTTTCACGAAAGGCATTTGAACTTAATTTAGTGAACCGCATATTTTTTCCTGGTTAATTGGTAAAGCTATATTTACTTGAAAATCGTCTTTTTAAATTGCATATATCACAAAAAGACGATTTTCAAGTTTTGATATTTTCATAACTACGTGGTAGAAAATTGAAATTCTTTCAAATATATGCCATATAAATATAGTTTAACCCATTAACTAGCAAAAAA